>JAVQIZ010025727.1:0-11879 GCA_036023535.2 Galaxias brevipinnis | reverse complement strand
TTAGTCAAATCTTCGTCAATGTTTTAGTCCTGACTCCTAAGGGGAATTAACATAAATGGCTCTGGTTTATATGCACACTTCTACACATATTTAAGCAACCGTAAAGAATGCGTTAGCTTGTTCAAATTATACTGTAATGGCCTGGCATTTGCTACAAATTGCGTGGACATACACAGACTCAAGCAGGAAAATATCAACATCAAATAAGAAAGATGCAAAAAGGCAAGGGGAATTTGTATTAAGTGAATGGTTAAAAAGTAAAACAATCAATGCCTTGAGACGGTAACTTATAGGTGGGCTTCCCTGTAGCACATATTATCAAATACAACTGAAAATTGAGCCTCCCCTCCAAATGGGCTACCTTAATTGAATAGTATGAGGTAGCCCTTTTTGACAGAGAGAAATTACTGCTCATTCGCTACCCTGTTTTGAACTAAAAATAAAAATAAAACCAAACGGTAGGGTAGCACTTTATCGTCATGTGTCCACCATTATATTATGATGAAGAGGCACCACCGATCTAGCGGCAATAAGCCCCCTTGTCAACAAACAGGGTTTGGACCGCAGTCCGCTTGTGCTGCTGGGGTAGGTTCTGCACGCTAAGGTGATCAGTCGAATAACTGCGATGCATCACATCGCATTTGCGCAGGGAAATGCATTTCTAGTTTATTTTGTTTTCGTCTTCGTCCTTAGTTACTGAAAATTGTAGTTGCGTTAAAGTCAAATTTGTGTAATTTCATTTTGTTTCGTCTTAGTCAAGATTTAGTCAGTGGTAGTCAGTTTTCGTTTTAGTCAGATTTTCTTCAATGTTTTAGCCCTGACTCCTAATGGGAATTAACATAAAAGGCTCTGGTTTACATGCACACTTCTACACATGCAACCCCTTTAACAGTAGGCTAAAAGCGGCGCCCTACGCAAGAGGGCAGTGGCTGATGTTAACCACCCTGATGTTGTACCTAGTTTATGCAATCTGGCTAAACTGAATGATGAATTTAGCACAGCTCTGAGGTGAGTGTCACTGCATTCACGTAACGTTAAGTTTTCCTAATGTTATCGAGTCGATCATATAATTTATATTTCCCGTTACCTTGGCAGACAGGGTTTTAGCTCGATTTGGCGCACTCGCAAGGTTATGTTTGCTTGTTCAAATTATACTGTTGCTTTTGCTCAAAATTGAGCGGACATACAGACTCAGAGCAAGGGAAAATAATCATCAAATGAGAAAGATGCATGAAGGCAGAGAGAATTTGTTACGCAATTAAATTAATGGTTAAAAAGGAAAACAACAAATTCCTTGAGACGTCAAATTTGATCTAGGTTGTCCCCCTGAACAGGGCCAGCTATTTTGTCGTCTTAATTCGTCAGAACATAATGAACTAAAATTTCGGCTTAATTTTTGGCGTCATTATTTCTTTCATTTATGTTGTTGTAACAATGTAGTCATGAAAAAAAGGTTGTCAACTACTTTTAGTCGAAATTTTCGTTAACAACATGAACACTGGTTTTGGTGCAAATGAAAGCGTGGACAGGAGAGGTAACAGCATGACAACCCCGAAAAGGGAATGGTTTTGCAGGTGGTGGCCATGGACAATTTCGCTCTCCTGATCCTTCCTGGCTGATTTTACTCAAGTTTTGCATTTTGCTAGTGCTCTTGTCACTCCCGGTATCTGCTCTTTTGTACGAGGAGGAACAGGAGAAGCACTGCCAAAGCCCTACAAAATGACCTCCAGCGAGCTACTCGTGCATGTTTCTGACCAAACTGTCAGAGGATGGCATGAGGGCCCAACGTCCTCTAGTGGGACCTGTGCTCACAGCCCAGCACCGTGCAGCTCGATTGGCATTTGCCAGAGAACACCAGAAATGGCAGCTTCACCATTTGCACCCCGTTCTCTTCACAGATGAGAGCAGGTTCACACTGAGCAAGTGACAGACGTGAAAGAGTCTCGAGACGCCGTGGCGAATGTTATGCTTCCTGCAACATCATCCAGCATGACTGGTTTGGTGGTGGGTCTGGGGAGGCATATCCTTGGAGGGTCGCACACATGCTAGACAACGGTAACCTGAATTCTTAGATAAACAAACTAAACTGAGAGGTCCTTATTCAGTTGCTTTGTTTGAATTCATAAGGAAATTATGTCATTAAATGAATAGTTTGAAATGAGAAGTGCATGTGGGCAATTGTCTTAAAAACTCCAAACCATCAGGGTGGAGAGTTATTTTTGGGACAAATGATAAATCATAGACATTTTTATTTTGCGAAAGTTTTTTCACGACAAAGATTCATTATTAGAAATATTTGATCTTGATCTATACTAGATTATTAAGCGAATACATCTGCATTGTTGACTACTAGAATATGACTGGCTGCAGTCTTTCTTGAAATGCCGTGCATAAAGGCATCGGCTCTGAAGTAATTTCAACAGTGTCCTACTCACGTTTTATATCAATGCAACATGGAACATAACTGTCTTCATAACATTGGCATTCTATGCATTTTTTCAAATGATAATGACAATCGTTTTCGGCAAGCCTTCCTCCATTTATGCAAACATTAGGATGCTGAGATCACTAAGCTCCAACAACAGACTGAATGTTATCAGAGCAGGTTCCCTGGCAGATAAGGTTAGGCAAGTAGGTAGGTAAATGTAGTCTAGTTTAGTAACAGCAGTAAGCCAGTAGTCCTTGCTAGCATGGCTTCGTTAAAAGTGACAAAATACACCTTGGAAATACCCCAAAGCTGAGCCCATTGCTCATAAACATTCATTAGCTGAGTTATATTATTGGCAAGGGATAGTAACGTTCCGCTGTTGTCATGAGTGCTGCCGGAGTAGTTCGACCTTTCTAACCTGAGTCCGTTATTGGCAGAGGTGTGGACTCGAGTCACATGACTTGGACTCGAGTCACAGATGTGATGACTTTAGACTCGACTTGACAAAATCAAAAAAGTCTTGCAACTCGACTTGGACTTTAACACCAGTGACTCGTGACTTCACTTGGACTTGAGCCTTTTGACTTGAAAATACTTGATACCTTCCCCCAAGCCCAAAGATTAACAAGTATGTTTTTTAAAGTGTTCACGAATAAATTGATTTCCCTTCATTTCCTGAATCAACTAACGTTAACGCTATTCAGCAAGTCGATACTTAATTCCCCAAGTCCACTTTGTCTAAACCAATCAGATCAGATCATATTAAACTTTGTTGTCATAGAGCAGAGTACAGGTACAGAGACAATGAAATACAGTTAGCACTAACCAGAAATGCAAAATACAGTAATATTTACAGGTAAGTGCAGGAAGAAGCATAACAGTGTGAGATATTATTACTTACAATATGTACAGTAAGGAATAGGAGAAGTACAATTAACTACATAGTAGAATGAAGAGTTATAGAGTGCAATGTGAGGATGTATGTACAGGACAAAAGTATATGTACAGTAGATTAATGGGAGGGATAAACATGTACAGTTGATTATCTATACAGTAACAATATTGACCTGTGCAGGTCTGTACAAGACTGCAATCCGACAGCATCCAATCATGTTGCAGGGGAGAACCATGAAGAACTAACGTTAGTTGGAAAAAATTATAAAGATAATTTCGTTAGCGTACAAAAACTATGCGGTCAACAAAAACGAATTGCCGTATGCAAAACGTGTGGGTCGAAAATGACAGACGGGGAGACACAGCAGCTTCCAACTTCATTCAAGGTTTGAAGTTGTATAAAGTTGAGGCTAACATAGTTAGCGAGCTAATGCTGCTCCTAATGTTACTGCTGCTCCAATATAAATAAGAAGTATACTGAGCGCTATATGCTATGAAAGTGCAATGTCAGCAGTACTTTTTTATGGCCAAGTTCAGTCGCACTTGTTTTAATTAACTTGTTTTAACAAAGGCATACACATTTGAAAAAGCATTCATGCTTTGTGTAAATTTTATATATGATTACCCAGTTGTTAAAATGTCATTACATTTGGTGAAGAGCGCATTATGACTTGTTTAGGACTTGAAACAAAGTTTAGGACTTGGGACGTGACTTGGACTTGTCAGTCTTGACTGGGAACTTGACTTGGAACTTGAGTGCAAAGAATTACTTGTGACTTACAAAACAATGACTTGGTCCCACCTCTGGTGATTGGTAATTTAGAATTACTCCCACATACTCAGGCTATAAAGGAGCTATAGTTTTACCTTGTGTCGGGTAGGCAGCCTCGCAACAATAGGTCCGACCGCATATCTGTTCACTTTTGAAGGAGCCATGCTAGCCGGGACTACTGGTTTATAGCCATTGTTGCTAAGCTATTCTACATTTCTACCTACTTATCTAAATAACTCATTATCAAACGTATGTTCATAACATTGGTATGGATCATTTCGTCTGACTACGGTAGGGACATATCTTATTTCGCAAAAAGTTTAACTATCCCTTTAAGCCAAGTTTAGACTGTGGCAACCAAGAAGTAATCCCAGGAATTAACAAAGGAAGTAACGCAGAAATTAGCCTGCACCAGTTGTGGTTTTGTAAATTAATGCAATTAAATTATATATGTTCTTACGGTGTGCCAAGTGTAAAGAGTGTATTATTTGTTAGATTTAAAATAAATCTGTACATTTTTCTGATATTTAAATACAATTGTAGTCTATTTCTCTTTATAAATATAACATGTAGGGTTTCCCATGACAAATTGGTCCAGGGGGAGGGTCCAGACTAAGCGTGAGTCAAAGACCTATGACAATGCAGCAACAATGGAGCTGCAGCACCTCGCCTGGAATAGGGAGACCTGGGCTACCCCCTGGAACCAGACCCGGGGGGAAGCTCGCCGGCAAGCGTCTGGTGGCCTGGCCTTGACCCATGGGGCCCAGTCGGGCACAGCCCGAAAAACCAACATGGAGCCGCCGCCCTGTGGACCCACCAGCTGCAGGGATAGGCATCGTAGACTGGTCTTAGGGACGTGGAATATCACCTCTCTGGCAGGGAAAGAACCAGAGCTAGTGCGGGAGGTGCAGAAGTACCAAGTAGATCGGCTCTCCTCAACGTATGGCAGTAGGTCTGTAACCAAACTCCTGGGGAGGGGCTGGACTCTTTCCTTTTCCTGAGTTGTCCAGGGTGAGAGGCACCGGGCAGGTGTGGGGATTCTCCCAGGTAAAAAAGTAGTATATTTTAGTGTATATTTTAGTGTATTAGAAATATAATTTAAGTATACAAAAGTTATTACAAGTACACTTTGACTTATTGTGCTCAATTTAAAATATGGTTAAAATGTACTTATAAAATGTGTACTTACAAATAGATGTCATTAAGTTCAACTTCAATGTACTAAATATACACTAATTCTGCAATACTTTAAGTGGTATTTCAGTGTGTTTTATAAATAAAGTGTGCTTTATTGTAGGTGTATTGTGAATTGTAAGTATGTGTACTTTGCAAATACTTATAGTGGTAATTTAGTGTACTTATGTTATTAAGTATAAATATTATAAGTTATATTAGTTATAAGTTATATTATAAGTCTTTCGTAATACAGTAATAGTATGCTTTATTAAAGTGTTCTTAAAAGTAACATCATTGTAAGTATATTTAAGTATACTTACAAAAAATGATTTTAAAATTAAGTAAATTTTAAGCTGCATTTTAGTGTACTTTGAAAAAGTATACATAATTATCCAATACTTATAGTGATAAGTTTGTGTGTGTAAGAAAAGTACTATTTTCAAGCCCTTTGTAATACACTATCAGTATACTTTATTACAGTGTACTTTGAAAAAGTATATTAAATTGCAAAACACTTTTAGATTTTTTTGTCTTTCAAAATGTGTATTTCCGTACACTTGAGAATAGACTAGTGCATTTTGTTCCACCACTGGGACGTTTATGCATCTGGACTGTTACCATCATGTTTTAATTGCACAAATACTTGCTTGACAGAATTAACTTTTATGTATGTCAGGAACAGTTCCTAAAACATGTTTGTACGTCCCATTTTTAAACTGCAACAAAGGACAATTTCAAGACAGTAGAGAAGATGATAAATCCGTAAAAGTAAGTTATCATAAATAAATTGACACATTTCTCCATTAGTCGGCTAGCTAGAGCTATTATTTTCATTACAATTATTTGATTCCAACCTTCACAGCAGATATATTAATTTATTTTCTTACTTACTTTCTTACTTTATTAAAAATAACATCATCGCATAGTTATTGTTGCCTTCATGCAACTTGTAACTATTCCCCCCAAAAAACAACCTCTAGTTCAGTTTGAAAGAACGAGATATGGAGTAGTGAAGTGTCGTTCATGAACGAGTGATGTGTCGTTCATGAGTGAGTCGTTCATGTTGGTCGCGCATGCACAACAACAGTTGTGTTCGAGTCAGTTGTTAATTTCGTTCAGCATAGGTTTAGTATAGGAAACATAAAGGACTAGAAATGCATTTCCCTGCGCAAATGCGATGTGATGCATCGCAGTTATTCGACTGACCGCCTTAGCGCGAACCTACCTCTGCAGCACAAGCGGACTGCGGTCCAAACCCTGTTTGTTGACAAGGGGGCTTATTGCCGCTACATCGGTCCTGCCTTTTCATCATAATATAATGGTGGGCACATATGATGATAAAGTACTACCCTACCGTTTGGTTTTATTTTCAACGAGGTCAGGCTTTCACCGACAATGCTTTAATGTGTTCAAAAAGTATGCATTTAGTTCAAAACAGGGTAGCGCATGAGCAGTAATTTCTACCTGTCAAAAAGGTTCTACCTCATACTATTCAATTGAGGTAGCCCATTTGGAGCGGAGGCTCAATTTTCAGTTGTATTTGATAATTTATGCGACAGGGAAGCCCACCTATAAGTTGCCGTCTCAAGGCATTGATTGTTTTACTTTTTAACATGCACTTAATACAAATTCCCCTTGCCTTCTTGCATCTTTCTTATTTAATGTTGATATTGCCCTGCTCTGAGTCTGTGTATGTCCGCGCAAATGCCAGGCCATTACAGTATAATTTGAACAAGCTTACGCGTAACCTTGTGAGAGCTCCAAATCTAGCTAAAACCCTGTCTGCCAAGGTAACGGTAATTATATATTATACGATCGATTCGATAGCATTAGGAAAACTTTACGTTACGTGTCAAAGTGCCTGCTCTCGCTTTGGAAGCAGTGACACTCACCTCAGAGCGGTGCTGCTAACTTCATCATTCAGTTTAACTACTAGGCTGCATTGCATAAGCTAGTTATGGTTAACATCAGCCACTGCCTTCTTGTTGCGTTGGCCGGGCGCCGCGTTTAGCCTACCGTTCAAGTGGTTGCTGAAATATGTGTAGAAGTGTGCATATAAACCAGAGCCATTTATGTTAATTCCCCTTAGGAGTCAGGGCTAAAACATTGACGAAGATTTGACTAAAATGAAAACTTATTAACACTGACTAAATCTTAACTATAACGAAACAAATGAAATGACCAAAATTTGACTTGAACACAACTACAATTTTCAGTAAGGACGAAGACGAAAACAAAAATGAGAAATGCTTGTCAAAATTAACCCTGAGTCCGTGGCATTCGAACTGACATTTTGGCGTTGCAATGGAAGCGAAATGCAGGTGTTTAGGTGCCGGAAAATGGGATGCAGGGAAGTTAGGGAGTGTTTTTATTGTCATGAAGTGGGTCATGTCATTGCCGATTGTGTGACGTTGAAACAGAAACGCCTCCCTTCAGTGAAGAGTCCTAATGGTTTAATACACATTGTGTCCAGAGTATCGACAGTGACGCCTGTCCCTAAAGTGTTGAGTGAAACTAATGCGACTGACCCCATTTTTGCTCCCTTTTTGTTAGATGGGACAGTTTCCTTACCCAGTCACCTAAACTGCACTTGGCCGGTGCGAATCCTTAGAGATACTGGGGCGTCCCAATCCTTCATTTTGTCAGATGTGATTCCCTTGTCTTGCGACTCAGCATGTGGGACTAGTGTGTTTATCCAGGGGATTAAGATGGGGTATGTTCCAGTGCCTTTGCACTTTGTAAAACTACAGTGTAGTTTAGCTACAGGATTATTTAAAGTGGGTGTGAGACCTAGTCTACTGGTGAATGGTGTGTCTTTCATACAGGGAAGCGATTTAGCAGGCGGAAATGTGTTACCTACTCTGGAACTGCTGGAGAGCCCCAAGCTCCTGCAGCCTGATGTTCTAGTCCAGAAATTTCCATTGACTTTCCCAGCCTGTGCAGTCACCAGAGCTCAGTCTAGAAAACTGGGTGATGTTGTAGGACTAAATGATTCGTTTCTAGCCCCAGTGTTACATGAGGATCGTAATCTAAGCCCAGGAAAGTGTAGTAAGGTGGTATTGTCTGTCAGAGAAAGTGACGCTAACAATAAAAATCCGTTGCCCTTGTCTGTCGCTCAAGCACCGCTAGAAACGGCACAGAAAGCAGACCCATCCCTTGTAACATGTTTTGCTGGGGTTAACAGCTCAACCGACAATTTAAACGCTGAGTATGTCATGGACGGAGACCTACTAACGCGGAAGTGGAGTCCTCACCCTTCTTTAAAACTTGAATGCAATGTTGTCAACCAGATAGTGGTTCCTCTTACATTTCGAGCTAAGGTGCTGTCCTTGGCCCATGACAGCCTGTGGTCAGGCCACTTGGGCATAAGAAAAACATATGATCGTATTCTACAACACTTCTTTTGGCCAGGGCTAAAGCAGGATGTGGTCCGCTACTGCCGCACCTGTCATACTTGTCAGGTTACGGGAAAACCGAATCAAGTCATTTACTCCACTCCGCTCCACCCTATACCGGTCATAGGGGACCTTTTTGAGCATGTATTAGTGGATTGTGTTGGTCCCCTCCCTCGATCTAAAGCGGGAAATTAGTATCTGCTAACGATAATGGATGTAGCTACGCAGTATCCCGAAGTGGTGCCACTCACGAGAATAACTGCACAGTCCATCGTAAAGGTCCTATTCAAATTATTTTCTACATTTGATCTGCCTTGAATAGTAGAGACCGATCAAGGCGTTAATTTTCTGTCCAATGTATTTGAGCAAGTGATGGCCACCTTAAACATTACACATTGTGTTTCAAGTGCATATCATCCTGAATCCCAAGGTGCGCTCGAGCGTTGGCACCAAACGCTCCAGTCTGTACTCCGTAAATTCTGCCTAGAGACTGAGAAGCGTTGGGACGAGTGTGTCCCGTTTGCGTTATTTGCTGTTAGGGAGGTAGTTCAGGAGTCTTTAGGATTTAGTCCAGCAGAGCTTGTGTTTGGCCACACCATGCAAGGCCCTTTAAAAGTGCTGAAAGAGCACCTGTTGTTGGACCATGTCAGGGGGACGGGTTCAACAAAAAAGAATGTAAGCCAATTCCGAAAGCAGTTGCATGAGGCATGGACATTTAATAAAATGGCGCTCGCCTCTACTCAAGCTAGAATGAAACACCGTTGTGACCGCAACGCAGTGGCGCGCTTGCTGGTGCCAGGAGAGAAGGTATTTGTGTTTTACCCGTACCTGGCTCGTCCCTGTCGGCCCGGTTCTCCGGCCCGTACACCGTTGAGAGGAAGTTAAGTGCGACCAATTATGTTATCCAAACACCCGACCGCAGGCGTCGTTCACGAGTATTTCACATAAACATGCTTAAATGTTATCATGACCTTGGAATGCCTCAGTCCCATGTCCAGCAGGCGTTGCCTGTTCCAAAGGCGGTTCCCGTCGCATTGCTCCTGACTCAGAGCTCAGCCCCGCTTGATGAAGACAACGGGGTGGCGAAAAACAGTTCTTGTCATAAAATAATAATAATAAAAAACCGTCTGTTTCCAATCAAAAAGTTCACTTCAGACACATTCTAGAGTACCTAAGGTAGCTGCCCACCAATTTCCAGAACAATTGACTGTGGAAGTCCAGAATGAAGGCTCTAGAATTTATTATACTCTGAAAACACTATGTCCCACTCAGAAGTTAATTCAAATAAAAGTATCTGTTTCCAACCACTAATTCCACTGCAGACACATTATAGAGGTCCTCAGGTAGCTGCACACATATTTCCAGATTAATTGATGGTGGAATTAGAACAAAGGCTCTAAGAACGTATTATACACTGAAAACATTATGTTCTACTCAGAAGTTAGTTTTATTTCAATTATCTGTTTCCAACCACTAATTCCACTGCAGACACATTATGGAGGTCCTCAGGTAGTTGCACACCAATTTCGATATTAATTGACTGTGCAATTTCAGAATAAAGGCTCTAAAAATGTATTAAATGCGTAAAACATAACGTTTTAATCAGAAAATAATAATAAAAAAACTGTCTGTTTCCAATCAGTAATTCCACTTCAGACATTCTACAGGACCTCAGGCAGCTGCAAACCAATTTCCAGAACAATTGACTGTGGAATTCCAGAATAAAGACTCTAGATTGTATGAAACACGTATAACACACTGTTTTAATCAGAAAATAATTATAAAAAAACTGACTGTTTCCAATTAACAATTCTACTTGAGACACATTCTAGAGGACTTCAGGTAGCTGCACACCTATTTCCAGAACAACTGACTGTGGAATTTCACACAAACATGGGGAGAACATGCAAACTCCACACAGAAAGGCCAGTGGGTCAGGTAGGGTTTGAAACCAGGACCTTCTTGTTGTGAGGCACCAGTGCTAACCACTGAGCCACCATGCTGCTCAAGACTTATGTCTTTTATACTGAAATTTCACAGTGAATATTTCCGGATATTGTTGTGCAGCTATGTGAGGTTTTCTATAAATTGTCTGCAGTGGAATTCCATCCATCCATCCAGCCAGCCATTAGCTATACCGCTTATCCTGTGCAGGGTCGCGGGAGGGCTGGAGCCTATCCCAGCCGACACAGGGCGAGAAGCGGGGTACGCCCTGGACAGGTCGCCAGGCTATCACAGGGCTGACACATAGGGACAGACAACAACTCACACTCACATTCACACCTACGGACAATTAAGAGTCAGTAATTAGCCTGCATGTTTTTGGACTGTGGGAGGAAACCGGAGTCCCCGGAGGAAACCCACGCAAACACGGCGAGAGCACGCAAACTCCACACAGAAAAGCCCTTGGGTCAGGTTGGGATTGAACCCAGGACCTTCTTGCTGTGAGGCAACAGTGCTAACCATCGAGCTGCCATGTGAATAAACAGTGAAATGTAAAAATGTTTTGTTACTAACTAAATTTTAATTCATAAATACAAATGTATAAGTTATCAGTTTTTAATTGACAGTTTTAGTGTCGGAAGACGGTTTTTCAATTTGCATTGTTGTTGCTGCCGTGTAGCCAACTGAAGTCGTTAGAAAGCCAAAACCTCATACGGCCGACTTTGACATTACTGCAGTCTTTACTGTGAGCGAAATAATTAATATTTTGCGATAGATATATGGTAAAACGTATTATCTTTACATGTTATATAATTGTGTACCTAAATACAGGGTACAATATTTAAAACGTGTACTCAGAAAACAGCAATCGCGTCAAATTACTTTGTTGCACAAGGCTCCAACATTCTAGCCAAGTAGCCTACTACCAGACAAACAAACCGATAGCCTGCATTAGCACTAGGTAACATATTGTGTCTAAAATCATGCCACGCTAAAGATAGCCCTACCTTATTCTATTATACAGTGAACTTAAATAGATAAATAAATTATAGATTCATAAAACCAGCGCATAAGTATAGCCTATGCTGTTGATTTGACCAAGATACCATCTTCTATTTTTTCAACATTTTCACCTTAGAGCCACCGAGAGTTCTGATCTGATTATATCCATAGGCCTACTTACAAATGAAAACTAAATTGAATTCTTGAATAGATTTCAATAATAAAAAGGGTTAGACATGTTTGGAACAAAAACGACAAAAGCAGTAGT
>JAVQIZ010025724.1:0-44570 GCA_036023535.2 Galaxias brevipinnis | reverse complement strand
TCACCTCTCCCACATTCTTACTCAAAGGTCTTACTGACCGCCCTCTAGACTCCGTCATAGGCCAAAGGGTTGATTACATACCCAGTAATCGAGTGCGCACCAAAGGAGAGTTTAGGGCTGGTCAGACTGAGTGGTGCAGCAGACTGGATGAAATCCGCCATACTGTTTGGTAGTGGTGTATGTCAAGACCACACAGGGGAATCACAGTGTAAATGACAGAAGCAAATAAATGACTAACTCGACCAAGTCCCCTGCGGCAGCTGCTACCACGGATAGAGTGGACTTGGGGAAGCAGTATTAAAATTCATTTTGAATGCACTTTCATTTTCCACACACCCTCTGGCTGTGCCACCACTTCAAATCTGTAAGGAATTTCCATTCAAGCATGAGAGAAGAAACAGCTTTTGCATGAACAATGCCCACGAGCACTCGGCACCACCAGAACAACAACCTTCTAACCTTGTTTTTTCAGCAGCTCGTGGATGTCTGTCTTGGTCTCTAACAAGGTCTCTGTGTCCCCATCTCTCTCTGGTTCTTCTGCAAGTGGCACCTGGCCACGGGCCTGGGCCTGGGGCTGAGCCTGCTGGCTTGCTGGGATGATTTGGATCTTAGTGCCGATATCGGTGCCTTCGGAGCCCAAGTAAGCAGCTGGACCGTCAATGCCTGCAGTGGAGGGATGATTCATATTTTGATAGACTGATAGACTATTATGCAGTGTTACATTCTGCCAATCCCAAATGACAAACATTTTTGTTTGTCTTTATGAAAAAGTGCTACTCTGTGTTATTGTTTCATAAGAAGCCTGGAATGAAAGTTGCTCTGTGTAACCCACCAACCCCCAGAGGAGTCAGGGCTTTCCCTTATATAGTCTCGTTAATTTATATCCCTTTACTTCTTTTTTCCTAATGTTTTTACAATGTTTCTTTGGCTGCAACAAAGTCTGTCTGAAGTTTTATTTTTTTTACACATTAAATACCAACACCTGCACAATAATTTAACTATTATCGGTTTCTATGTACTCTGAGCTACTCTTCATGTGCCCTGTTCTACTCTATCGTAGTCCTTGCCAGAGTCTCCCAGTAATGCTGCCCCGGTGGGTCTCTCTCTTTCTCCTGGAAAGGCTTTTCTCAGTCTCCTAGAGTGTGCAGACTCCTCCATTATCCTCAGCGTGGGCCTCCTCATGGAGCGTGTTCCTCCTCACAACAACAGAAGCAAACACTGATGTACACAAAACAAATCCACTAGCTATTTTAACGGTACGATACACCCTCTGTTGTGTATATCTGCCATACTACCCTACCTTGTTCAGCAAACGAGCTGTCTTCTTCCTGACTGAGATCCAGTACACACCCCCTACCTGCCCGCCTCTGCTTCTGACCCTGGGACTCCTGGCTCTGCACTTTCTCGTTCAAGTCATCACTCCTCTTCTCCTTCCCTGTCAAGCTGTCCCCTTCTCGGACTGCGGATACACACACACACACTAGGATTTAACTCTGTCTAACCCTGTATTATAAACACCTTGAACTCCATATTAACCTGGACCAGGCTGACATGGGAGTCCAGTTTGTCTGCGTAGCAGCAAGGTGGAAGGTCTCACCGTCTATTATGACGTCGCTAGTGATGCTGAGGCGGGACTCGACCAGCGGGGCCTGCTCCTCACTGCGCCTGGGCCTTGAGCGCCTCGGCCGAGCCTCCGGGTTGGGCTGCACCATCAGGGGCTCCTGACGCTTCCGCCGCTGCTTCTGCTCAAGCAGCGCCCTCTGCAGTGGGGAAAGGGACAGCAGTGGTCAAGTGAAGTAGTGCTGTCCTAATTGAAAGCTTTTAATGCAAAGATAAAAAAGGGAGGTAAAAAACTAAACGGTAGCCCAAGACCAGACAAGCAACCAACATCTCAAAGTCGATTGAGATAGTGGTGGCCTAGTGGGTAGGGCCGCTACCTGGTGACCAAAAGACCACCACTAGTGTGGCCTAGAGCAAGGCAATTAGCCATAAAGTTCTCCAAGGGAGTTGCTGCTGCAATCTTATTGCAAGTTGCTTTGGATAAAAGACTAAATGTAAATGTCAGGTAACTGCAGAATGACAGATATGGGCTGGCAGACCATTCATTTTCATCATACAGTATGGCAGGGTTTTGTGCTGATGCCAGGGAACATATTTTGTGATACAGTACAGTTTGGTGGGGGCCTTTGTTGGAGATATTGTGCATTGCCATAACAGCTAGTCCCACTGTTAAGACACTGCTCCTTTTTCTGTCCACAGGTCATCCCTAATGCTCTCTTTTTTAGGCAAGACTGCAGAACATATGACTGTCACATCCATGTCCTAAGCTGAACAGGCTGTTCTGAGAGCAGCAGATGTCTATGTTGAAGTTACTCTGAGATAAGAAGCAGAACATATTCTGAGTCAGTAGGCTGGCTTTATTTTGTTTGGTGCTGGATGGACAGGGTTGTTTCTATGGTAACTATACTGTGATAGCGCAGAATCAGCTGCCCCTGTCCTTGAATGGGTTTCTCCTTTTTGATATCCTTTCTACTTTCTCACTCTTTTTCAGCATTGTTGTTGTGGGCGGGCCCATGGGACATGTTGCACTCTGAGCTTATCTGAAGATGGTTCTCCAGATGGCTGGGAGAAGCAAATAAGAGTGCCCTGGACAAATTGTGTTGCCACCATGTTTTGTTCCTCTGTGATTTGGAAGCTTGGTGCTAGGCCTGTTAGGTGGCGGAGGGGCTATCACAGAGTACTGCAGCTTTTCCTCTTGCCGTCAAGCTGACAGGAGGTGTGAGTGTGACCAGTGAAAGGTAGACACAAGGGAAAGTCTACCACGTCATGTGCTTTTTTCTGTAATTCATCTTTACAATAGGGGAAAACAGAGTACACCATTTCTTCATCATGGCTACATTGTTAAGTAACTAATCACCCACCTAAACCCTGTTTTCTGGTTAAGACAGGCAGGGAAATTATATAACGACATCAATTAGCAGGCAAAAACACAAAACAGACAGTCTTGTGTTGATTGATGAGGCTGCTCACTGAGCTGCAAAGAAAGGGCAGGTCCTTGTCTTACATATCCCATCCCAGAAGCTTTTATAACTCATCCTCCCTCGTTGTGCCAAAGCTGAGATGAAACGGTCACGCACGCATCTAGGCCACGTTGGTACACATCACAGACACTAACAAGAGAACTGCATAGATGCACAAGCCATTACAGTCATAATAGGTTCAGCTGGCCAGGTCACGCCTGAATACATTGGTCCTTAATAGGCTAGTGTTAATGAAAGGTTTCTAACACTTCAACGTTTTCATATTGAAACCTAGTTTACATTTCAAAAGTTAGGCTTCGTTCCTTCTCCGCCTGTATATAATACAAGAAATGAAAAAAAAACATCAAAAAGGTTGATTAAAATATCGAATTTGCTAGCAGTTCCATCTCTCTGGATAATTTCTTCACTAAAACAGAATCCAAGTTGAATCTTTTGACTATCCATTTAACCCCTAACACCGTTAGGATACTTTTAAACTCTTTTGAGCTTGGGCAGTACCAGTCTTCCTGTGAAAGCTTTGTAGAACAATTACTGCTATGTGGCTGGTCGATGATTAGGTTTAGTCTCGATGTTATGACTACATCGACTTTGTGAGCACAAAGTGCTATTTTTAAACCAGCCCATTGTTTTATTGCACAGTTTTGAAATGCTGGCTATTTGGCCTTTTTAAAGCAGGAAATGACTTCATTCACAGGTTTATGCAGCATACTGTGTGAACAGTGATTAATAGCAGATTAAGTGTGCTAATATCAATACCACATGAAATATCCCTCATCTATGGATGTGGGCCCCATCAGAGACCTAAAAACAATGATATCACAAGGACAGGCTGAAATAAAATGAAGCCTGCTAAAACATGCTGCGAGTGTTACACTCACTCAACACCACACAAAGTTTCTGTCACCTTGCTTATCAAATATCAATAATAACCTCTTTCTACAAGAGACACACAAACACACACACACACACACACACACCACACACTTGTAGGATATGACCAGAAAATAGGAGGAAGATACCAACCCGTTCTATGGACATCCTGATTTGAAGTGAGACTGAAGAAAGAGTTTCTTTCACTATGAAATAAAAGCAGCCGGTTCCATTTCCAGAAAGGCCAGTTAAATCCACCAAACTGTCCCCCAGTGAGGGATCACTACTTTCCCACTTAAAAAAAAAATATCAAAAACAAACCGCCTCAACACCACAGGGTAATCTACCAGAGTCTGTATCTCGTCCACAGCACTCCGTGTCCAAATCCTTTATGTGTGTCCGTGTGTGTGCATCCACTGTCACTAACTGAATCAGCAGTCATTAGTTTACAGCTCAAGAGCGGCAGAGAGCGAGAGAGTGAGAGCGAGACAGAGAGAGAGAGAGAGAGGGAGAGCAAAGAGGACAGAAAAGGAAGGGTGTTAAGAGAGAGAGAGAGACATAATTTTCAATCAAGCACGGGGAAAAGAAGCAACCAGGTAGGATGAGCCATGATGACTAATGATCTTATAAAGATCTCATAGTTTGCCACCCTTTGAATGCATCGACATAACAGTTTGTCCATGATCCCCTTGATGCTATTCTAGGCATCCCCTGTTTAACTCAACTGCTGTATTACGTAAGGAAAAATAACACAAAGATACTCTGATGAGGCAGCGAGAAGAGGACTCAGCTGAATCAGTGCAGGACACACACAGCTGAGCCCCAGATGACAAATGCACAAGCAGCAACAAACACATGCACTTGTGCAATTGCGCACGTGTACACACACAAAAGCACACACAATCAAACCCACACAGAGACTAACAGTAAAGCAACCTACCTAACAGGGCTTCACCAAATGCTCCGCTCCCTTTCTTATTCTCCTATTATTTTTCTGCCTGGTTGAAGACTATTGCAGCCAAAAGCAGCATGTACTGTTTTGCACAGACAGGGCTGTAATCCATTCTACAACCGTTATATCACTGATGTTTGTTTCATAGAAGACCAAGTCACCAGAGAGACAACTCAGGCAGGCCATTTATACTAAGCAACAGAGATGATGGAAAGGACAGTCTAAAAATATTTCATCACCTCATGGGGAGGCACGCACGCACGCACGCACACACAAACACACCCACCCACCCCCCCCCCCCACACACACACACACACACACACACACACACACACACACACCAAGTTAACATGCTTGTCTGTCCATAGCCCGTGACCATTGGCTAGGTGACCATGGTTATGACTAAGTCTATGTCAACCTTACAATGCATAAAGGTCAAAATTTCCCAACGGCTCTCTACGGCTAGAGTTGGTCCATTGAATAAACTTGAATTAATTTGAAAGAATATAAAACATTTTCTTAACTTATGCATACAGTTTTTGTTGTTTTTAACATTAAGATGAATTGTATTATGTTATGTTTCTATTATGACACCAATAAAAGAGGTTGCTTGTGAAGAGTTTTCTTTTTTAGTATGAGCCAAACTAAGTAGAACAGGCTCTATATAGTAAACTCAATTCAAACTCAACACTGCATTTGGATGATTATGTTATAATGTACTAGTAGTAGAAGTACAATAAGCCTTTTAGTAGGCTATAACCATTTCACATCCCAGTCATTTATGAACTACTTATTAAAGGCTTTCAAAGCCAGCCGTTTAAAGACAGATGTTTAAATTGTTTAATATTACCTTTAAACCTTAAAAAAGTACCATATAAGATGTTTTTTGTTGTTGTGGAGCGATCCTGCGGCCTGTAGGTGGTTTACAGTATCATGTGCTACATAGTGTTACTGAGGGAGAGTGTCTTGTGTTTACCTGTTTCTCCAGCTTTTGTTGTCTAAGGCTTATGCTGTCATCATCATGGGGACTGAGAAAAAAATAAAAGGAAAAATTAGGCATGGTTAAAACACACTTGCACAAAGATACATTGTCTTTTTTTATCAAGAACGAGCAGCTTTTCAGTATGATGTCCCACATTAAACCACAAGGGGGCAATCCTGCCGTTAATAAAATGGTACACTAATCCATACCGGTTTTATAGAACTTAATCTTCAATAGGACTTGGTCACTCAAATGTATTCAATGCACTCAAAATGTTTCTGAAATGAAAGGAAAGTATAGGCTGACAACTGTTCTCTGGTTTAGAAAAAAAGATGGGTACAGGAAAAGCCCAGATCCTGACCTATGACGTGAATTTCAGACTAATAATCCTTGCTTTACACTATTAGACTATAGCTACCAGGAAATGTCAAGGTGAGTGTGGCGTACGGCAAAAAGAGTGAAATGTAGACACCTTTAAAAAGACCGAGGACCCATGTTGCTTAGCTACAGTGAAGAGGGAGAAGGGAGAAGGGCAACAGTGGGAGCCTATTCATAGCCGGAGTCAAGGTGAGACTACCTCTGCACGTACAAACACTGGGAGTGAACAATGTGTGGATAGACAGATGCAATAGGGAGAGGGAGAGAGTGAGTGTGCGATGATTAAAAAGGGGATAATGGGCACATGAGACCACACTGTATGAGGGCGATGAACTAATCTCAACTTTGGAAGGCTGGGGAAACGTTGTCGTCACCATACATATGCTACACCAAGAAACTTTGTCCAATCAAAATCAGAACGCAGAATAGACCAAGTCATCTATTTCTAATCCATAACGGCGCCTCTCTTTCCCAAAGTCCATCAGTGGGACTGAGGGACTAACGTGTGGTGAAACAATGTGCATGGCTGTAGGATGTGGAGGCTCAGGGGCCAGTTGACCATTCACTCAACCAAATGCCAAGAAGAGTTCCAATAACCTCCTCACAGGCTGGCAACACACACATTGTCATAAGCATCCTCCAGGGGCATTTTGTGTCATGGACTTTTGACAATTCTTAATCAAAATCAGTGTGAGCCATTAAAGACCAAATGGGCATTCCAAATCTACTGATTGCCAACTAGTTTCAAGGTGGACTTCGTTCTGAGTGAATGTTTTCCACAGTCATCCATCTCGAGGAGGCACGGTAGGGGAGTGTTGATCACAATAAGCCTCTGAGCAGACTAGCCCTCAGGGCCCCAGAGCAGGTGACAGGCGGATGGGTTCATGAAGGGAGAGACAGGAGAAGGGTGAGGACGACAAGAGGTGTTAATTACTCATCTGGGGGGATTGCTGAGGGTTTACAGAGACGTGGGAGGGGGTGGGGGACTCTGGGGTAACAGCTGTCCAGCCAGAGAGGAGGGAGATGGACAGAGTGGCAGTCCCGGGAGGGTTGGGATCTCCTTGGGACAAAAGCTTGGGTATGGTGGACATGGTTACTAGTAGTCACTAGTGGGACGAGATGCAATAATAGGCAGCAGGTTTTTTTCCTGGAAAAACTCTACCTGTACTGTGACCGTCGATGCTATGGTTGAATAAGTCAATCTTTCGATGATTCAAAAGCTTCACTGTACCCTGAAAATTTATGTCTTTCCACCAAGCACACAACACACAAAATTATGTAATGACCAGAGATTAAAATGATAGAGATCGAAAATGTATCAAGTCAGCTGCTAGAGCTGTCAGAAGAGCCTGTACATAGACAGCAAGGTAAATTATAAGGTGGGGTGGGTGCGTGCACGTTTTTTACAAGTTGGGGGTCGGCGACAATGTGGGAAGAAAAGGCTTTGTCATAAAGGTTTGGTATGGCGGTGCCTACCTTGCTGCTGAAGTAGAGGAAAGGCTAGACGAGCTGGAGGGTCTTCAAGACACAGGCAATGTGGCATCATGGAACCAGAGGTACAGGACCGGTGGAGCAAAACATTTAACAGAAGTCATTTAGCAAAAAAACAAGAAAAATGTTGACATGACTAAGTTGACCTATTAAGTTAGCAGCAATTTTAGTAGGCCTATCAAATCAGCCCCACACTAGTTTTTGTTTTAACAACTGGCCAGATCTACACAATGTTTCAGCTGAGGTAAGCTAGCTCCTTTCATATATGAGCTAAATTTTAATTATCTGGCCACTAGGGGAAACACTCTGGGCAAAAGCCTTCGTCTAGCCGATAAAGCTCTCACCCTAGTACAGAGTGTTCTCTACCTAACCACATCAGGGGATACAAAATCTCTGGCCCCTTTCACAGCTGTGATGAATCCTTCCACCAGTACCTTGACAGTTGACAGGGCAGCACAATAACTGTGGGTCTAACCCTCAACACTATCTGTATTTATGACATGGAAAGCATTACAGAACTTAACAGGAATTTATAGGGTACATTTTCAGGCATATAGCCTAATAATAATTATGAAATAAAAGGTAGCGGTGGTATGAGTTATAATGGCCTGTACGAAGTCATTATCAATAGGTCTAAAGGGTCATAAATGTAGGCTAGACTTTTTGGGTGGGTGAAAGCCCATTGTTAAAACAACATAAGCGTTTGTCTAATTTATTTACTATTGAGAATTGCGGTGTCAGACTCAGAGACTCCGAATGAATGTTGGGTGTAGGAGCAAGGTGAGACTCAGTTGCAGCTGATTAAAATGTGCTGTTGCTTCTATACACACATGCCCTTAGCTGAATCACACAAATTATCAAAATTCAGAGTTTACATAAGTGATGTCAGTACATCAACATCAAAGTAAGAGAAAGATTAAAGTTAGACCAAGTACTTCATCTTCCCTATTTGTACAGCTGTGAGACAAACTTTTATCAATTTGTCACAGCTAAGGTGACAGTATCAGACACCTTGTTTCAACACTGTGTCTCAATGGCATGGTTACCTATGGTAACCTTGATCAACATTTCATCTATGCCGACAATGATCAAAACCTACGCCAATTTTGCCTTTTTAGTTGAACTCCAATTTAACAGTGTGCTGTAAATATTTCTTGACAGACAAGCAACAGAGTAACCAGCTTGCAGAGGCAGGTTATAGCATAGCATTGTTTACATTCACCAACAGTCTTTAGCCTATATGCCACCTGTTTTTTGTTCTGTTGGAGAAAGATTAAAAGAAGGGAAGAATATGTATTTGAAGTTATCAAAAGGCAATTTTCAAGATGTCTAAAATATTAGCTAAACTGTTCTGTGAAAATATCAAATGTCAAGGTCAAATGATTTAGGTTAAGATATGGGCTACAAACTAAGTCACAAACAGAAACATTTTAAAAATTCATGGGAGATTTTAAATTAGACTATGGAAATGCCAACAGCAAAGCGTAGAATATTCTGAGAAAAAAAACTATGACAATGAGCCAACCAGGCAGCAACCAGACATACTTGGGTCAAATATTTTGAGCATCCTTATTTATGAGAACGCATCAATAAGACACCAACACTGCCACAATCAGACACACGTCACCAACTCCTGTAAGCACAATCCTTGTTGGTAGATCTGAATTAGTAACGATGTGACTGCAGAAACATGAGAGATAGAGATCCTTAACAGGAAGGTAGCCATTCACCTGACCTGTAGAGATGGCTAGAAACCGGTAAAAAGAGGAGGATGCTCCTAGATTAAATGTCCAGTTCTGGACACACAGTAACTACTCAAAATGGATGAGAAACCAAGTTCTAATTTTCAAATTCAAATTCTTTACAATGTAGGCAAACCAATTAGCCTCATGCATGGAACTATAACTCAAAGCCAAGCATGCTCACATAAATTTTAAAAAGTTAGTTGAGACAAGGCCTTGACAATTTCAAACATCTACCTCATCAGGTCATCAGTCAGCTATTTAGTTAGCCTACGCAACTAGCTCACCCGCTTCCCTTTACATCCCCTCATTTCACTGCTCTTTCCAAAGCAGATATATCAATCAAGAACTATAATTTGTTGTGTGTGTGTGTGTGTGCGTGTGTGTGACCACCTGTAAGACCAGCGGCTGTAGACAGGCGTAGAGACCCCGTTCTTTACAGAGTCCATGGATACAGGTGCGTTTGATAATCCACAGTTTAGATAGCTAACACAACTGCATTAACTCAAAACAGAGCCCAGAGGTAGTACACAGCCTTGCTAGTGAAGCAGATCCACTGGACTTCATCTCTGCTGCTCTGGAGACATCAAGATAGAGCCCCACCCCAGGTAGTGATAGCTAGCATGTAGGAAACCAGGGGGACTCAGGCCGGAGACTGGGAATTGTTGCCTTGACGCCACACTTCAGGCAAGGCTGCCCTGCAATATGCAGGCATTGCCAACATTGCCTTTGTGCAATGGCATTGGATGTTGACAGGACACGGAGGATTCAACCATAAGGGCTGACAAATATGGGAATTGAATGCTTCAAATGTCCAGCAATTTACATTTGAAAGGCTGTCAAATCACAACTTTCTGTGTCTGCAAAATAGTTATGTGTTTGGCAAAGCATTTTTTTGCTATTATTTTGAGTTGCAATGATTAATTTAGATTTAGGAAGTTAGGCCAAAATAATTTGGGTCTAGCCTAGCACCAGTGCAAGCCCTTTTATGTTAAAGATGGGGCAAGTACTCTCCAAGGACCTGACACAGACCAGGAACTTAGAAAAAAATAAGAATAATGCTATGTCTGTAAAGAGTAGTTGTGACTCAGTTTTACTGATAAAGTGGACATGTGAGTTTCTTTGAGTGAGCGAGTGAGTGAGTGACTGAAATTAAGCATGCAAAGAAGCAACCAAGCAAGCAAGAAATCAGCTGGCAAAGAACAACATGGGAAATCATTCACCTGGAGGATTAATTAGGTTAGACAAAACAAATGATGGAAACAAAGAGCAAAATGTTTACTGATAACACATCCCACGTTGGTTGCAGCAACACCACAACACATCACCCAACATGAAACTATTCTCCCTACAAAGCATAAATGGAATGAAATGAAATGAAATGGGACAGGAGAAATAACAAGCCTATGCTTTTTTTTTGCAATACAAGACACTATTTCTAAGTCTTCTACCCCACAAACAGCATAAAAGATTGCTCAAGACACGAAACCACATGTGTTTGGAATGTGCTGGAGAGCATGCTGTAAAATGCTGCATAATTTTCCCTCAGCTCCAAAGGCTTGCAAGTATTTGACCACAAGTCAGGCCCCCCAAATAGAGTGGAGAAATACTTTTAATCTTAAGTGGTTTGTCGGGAACTGAGACATTCTAAATCGAGTATCCAAATAGTCTGCAGAAATAAAGCACTGAACCTGTTTTAATCTGGGTTCATTGATGGACTGTCCCTTACACCAACTTCTGCTTTGAGCTTGGCATCAGCTGGAGATGCTGTTGTGATAAGGTCATGCCTGCCTATGCTCAGCTCTTAAAAGACACTCAGAGCTGTTTGAAGCTGTACTCTGGTACCAAGGTACTCTGCCAAGTGAGTCACTCGCCAGTGTTCTGACAACACACACGCAGAACCCTTTGAAAAGAGAAAGAAAAGAGGCTACATGACTGATAGAGATTGTTTAGAAATAAGCAACAAGCTCTGATTTGGCAATCATATTACCAAGTGAGCAGATGTCTCTGTGAAGCCACAGGACATCCAAACGTGTCTGGCATAGGTGGACTGGACATACGGACATGTAGGCTAAACATGATTGTACATTGGTGTGCTCCAAAAGATTCCGAACACAATTGTTTCTCACATTAACACAAAGAAGTGGAGTAACAAGGATTTGTCCATTCTATTCTTTTTTTTAACTGGTCATCCTAGAAGCATATCCCCAACCAAAGCTATCTGGTCCAAAGTCACACCCTGGTAAACAAGATGCAACCATATACTTTCTCTTTGTTACATTTAGGCGAGCTAACTATCTTAATGGACAAGGTGAAATCATCAAAAGGCTACTTTTAGACAAACAATGAAATTTTTGCTGTGAAGTTAGGTCTGCTTTTCTTTAGCCTTCTTTAACCTTTCCATCAGCAACAGGGATGGAATTTAAGCTGATAAACTCAAATAATCAAAGTGGAGTTGTTGCAGTGGAACAGGAAAGGGTGGGAGCTACAATTTGATTTTCATTTCTTCCTATGATGAAAGGGGGCCTACATCTTTACTCAGATATTCAGCTCACAGTACTCTTAAATGAGTGAACACACACATTCAGTATGGGCTGCACCTGCATTTTCAACTAGCAGTCAAGACTTCAGAGACAGCTGTATGTCTTGTGGGAGAAGGTAGAAAAAATACTAAATATATCTAACATCTTGGTTGTATTAACTAAAGGCATAAAAAATAGCAATGAAATATGTTTTCCTTAAAGTTAATCTAAAACAAATAAGATAAACATTATTTAGAAACAGGTTGTTTGATTTTTTTTATGTCGTATGCAGTCTTTTAATAACAAAACAACAAAATCTAAATAACGTAAACAGGTTTAGAGAGCAGATTCGGATTATATCTATTTAACTGACTCAGAGGTCATCTCGACAGTAGGGACAGCGAATGAAACATGTCATTGTTTGTATTCAGTTTATCTGTTGCATGCAGACTATACCTAAGCCTTTGTCAAGGGAAGATGCCAACCTGTTGCACCCTCTCGACCAAGAAGGTACCCGCATGTCAGAACAGCAGTGTATTCCCCAAGGAGCAACAGCAATGCAGAAATCTAATTCTGCTCTCGGCTAATGTGACGTAAAACGGTATGATTTGCTAAGCAGCTCATAGAAATAAAGTACTCGTTGATTCACAGTAGTACGTTACATTGAATCTGATGATATAGGTAGATAGGAAGCTTACAAACTAAAGTTTATCCAGGTCGTCTTTTATTTATTTTTTTCATAAAATGGTCTAGGTAACAAAGGTTTGCCAGTTCGCTTGATAACTAACTTTCTATCTAAACAAAGTCCTTTCTTCCTGAAGTAAAGTTGAAGTTGGTAAACGATTGCTGACCAATTTAGCAAATTAGCTGTATTCTGTCTTTTTAACTTGCAATCGCTTCCCAATAAAATGTTAAAGCACGGGCAAATTAGAAGCTACCTTCTCCTTTACATAGTTTTTTGTTCGTTTCAGCTCACCTTGTGCTGTAGTAACTCATGTTTATCCGCGGTTGCTATGGAGGATCCCCAGCTGTTGGCTTTACGCTGCAGACACTTCGTGGACACGCTTAGAAAATTGTTCTCCAGCTTAGTTACCACACATCAATGCAACACACTTTGCTATTGGCTTTCTGCTGGTTAGAGATGAGTGAGGGGACAAGGGATTGGCTGGAATACTGAGCCAGACACGTCGTCTTCGTGAGGGTCGCTGCATTTTCTATTTAAAAAGAAACTTTTGTGTAGACGGTCTCAGTATGGGATGATGTTTACTTTTATTATCGTAATTAAAAGGATGTCAAAAGCTAAACATAATGTGGAACTTTAAAAAAAAATATATGCATACACACTTCTGCCACATCCCAGATAGGCTACGTCTGGACTCACTGCAAAAATAAATAAAACAATTTACAATATATGTATAAATTGACTAATTGTTTGCACATTAATGCTAAACTCGACACAATATTCAACTAATTCAAGCCAATGCATGTTAGCATTTAATTGCCATTAATTATGGCAATAATGCACGCAAACAATGGCTTGTAGAGTCACATATTTATAGGCTGATTAATTATTCAGATGACCTCTATCCTTTAACAGAATCATCAGACTTTTTCTCTTCCTCCATGTTACCCTTACTCCATAGTCCCCTTCTGGAGTGTCCGCTACCAGACTGTCAGTGGTCTTGGTATCTGAGGGTGTCGATGGGTGGGAACAGGGAAAAAGCAGTCGTGAAAAGGGAGTGGAGGGACAACTGTTCCCTTCCTGCTGTAATTCTGGAGTATTTACTTCAGGTGGGGTGAAGACAGGCCTGGTTTCGGGAGTGCAGGGTTCAACAGGTGTCAAAGCTGAGCTTTCTGCAAACTTGGGTATAGCAGAGAAACGGGCAGAGTGAGCTCGAAGCACCTCAAAGCTCATGCTGGTGTCTGCTGTTCCTTCGGTTGATTGGCAAGTCAACCTTGTCCTTTCAGATTTTTTTTTTCCTAGCAGGGGAGGCAGTTGTTTCAAAGTTTCTGTGTCTACATTAGGTTTTCTTTGATAAACCAGCCGTTTCACTTGACACAAACCTTGTTGCTCATCTGATCCAGCAATGGAGGCTGATTCTTCTGTTTTCTTCAGACGTGAAGGCTTTAGTGGATGCAACTGACTTCTTTTCTCAAATACTAATGAGGGGAACTTGCAAACACTTACTTTCCGGGACACCTGACTACTGCTGTCAGAAATGCTTGTAGTTGAAGGGCACTTTTTTCTCCTTCCTGGTCTCAATGAGTGCGAGCTTAGCTGTGATTGATCAAACTGTGGATTAACCTAAAGCACAGAAAGATGTCATATATTTTATAATTTGCCCATTGTTCAACATAATAATAACAATAACACCATGACGGAACACAGTCTGTAACAGACAAGCATACCCAAGAAGTACAAGCAGTGGAGTTCAATCTTCGATCCTCTGATACAAATGATTTGGGATTGATTGCCGCTCGCACTTGAGGCACATTTTGGTGTCTGGCGCCATCGAGTGGTTGCTCCAAAAACAGCAGAGGGGGCTTTTGTGAGTTCAGCAAAGATCGCTTAGATGATTTTCGGGGCATCAAAGATCATGACTGACAATCTGCAGTTCTGGAAAACTACACATACAGTTCCCGCAGTCAATATAGAGAAAATGCAATAAGTTACCACTGGGAATTACCAATTCAATGTGAAAGGTGTACACTGCGCTACAAAAACAATGTGTCGTACAGTTTGACCCAGAAAAATCATGTTGTTTCAAAGAAACATGGACAGTCGTTTAAATTTCTCAAACTTACCTTTCTTGGCTGACATCTAGGCTTACCTGTATTTTATTTAAACTGAATATTTAGTATTTCCCGGTTTCAGTTGATTGGTCTCCTCACAAACGTAAACGCGGGTATGCGCATGTTCGTTTTAAATCTTTCAACCTCGCAGTTTGCTTGCTACACAGTTGTGGATGTGTAATTCTTGTAGCCCTCTTCTTAATATTCTATATATTATTACTGCACTGCACTGCAGATGAGCTAGTATTGAACACACATCCCATCGTTGCACACCATTCTTCTTCTTTGTATTTTTATTGGCGTTTGGCAACTTTTTAGACAAACCTGCAAAACAGCACTTTGTATCACATGACCGGAATAACTCAACCACTCCGCCGACAGCGCCAAAATTTAAAATTGGTTTCTGAACAAGGGTGGCTACTGCAAAATACTATCTAGCAATCAAGCGCTTTGATTGTCTTGTATAGAAAGCAAGCAGAATGTAATGGTCTGTGCAAAATGTGCAGTGCTTAAAACAGCGACGACGTAATATGAAGGTTTGCTTTACACTTTACTACTTAATGTTGTATTCGACATATTCTAACTAGCTAGCATAGCTAATGAATGTTAGCATAGCTAGCTAGTTAGTTTACATTGCCAGACACTGGAATCTTTGCTAACGGCTTTATGTTCTAGAAGACAATGCGTCAGAACGGTGCTGACATTTCAAACGTTTGCTAACGTTAGCTGGGAAATTTGCTAGCACAGCTAACGTTAGCTTTACTGTGAAGATCTGTAGAGCGGTCATTTTCGGTCGTTACGTTAGGATCAGCTAACGCTATCTTTGTACCACATAACGTTTCCATGGGTTCACCAGGATGTGACCAAGTTGTAACGTAATTAGCCGTTCTGTTTTTAGCTTGCTAGCTAGTTAACGTTAGCTTGATCAAAATTAGAACACTAGAACGATTTTAAATCAACTGCTGCTTGTGTAGCGCTACACTGTACTTTACCCGGCCTTACGTTGTGACAGCTGATCAGGTAGCTAGCATGTTACAATCTGACACATCACGGTGTGTAAGTGTAATCTTATTCATTATCGTGTACTATACCCTTTTAGCGACAGCTTATCTCCACTTTCTGTTTGTTTAGACATCACGGGATCTCAAAGGACTTTGTTCTTTTAACTAAGCAGAATGAGAGAGAGTCCTAGAAGACCATTAATCCTCAAGAGGAGAAAACTGCCTTTTCAGCGAAATGATCCGTCAATTGTAACCTCACCAAGTGAACAAGACAGACCAAGATCTAATGAAGCATCAAAAACACCATCGAACCAGTGCTTTCCTGATGGCATCCGGATCATGGATCACCCCACTATGCCCAGTACACAAGTTGTTGTTATCCCCAAAACCGCAGACCTTCAAAGTGTCATCGGTGCTCTTACTGCTAAAGGCAAACAGAGTGGTCCCGAAGGACCAAATAAGTTTATCCTTTTGAGTGGCAGTATAGACGATGAGTCCATATGTCAGACCAACTTTGATGGTGACTGCTCCATTAGGAGTAATGTAGGTCTTGTCACACAACCAGAGACACCACCACCAAGGGACTCTCTTATAAATTCTAAACCCATGACTACAATCAAACCACGTATGTTTAATTTTTTTGCTTTGCCTCCTAACTGTGTGGTTAACATTACTGTGTTTAAATACAAATTGCATTAGTTTGGGGAAATATCAAATTGTAAACATGTTACAAATCTTTTCACTTTTAATTATACATTTACAGTGAATAAAGAACTTGATTGCAGCCCACTAGATGATAGCCTAACCAACATCCAATGGCTTGGTAGAATGAGCACAGACGGCCTAGGACCCGATTCCGCCAAAGGGGAAGTCAATAAAGAGAACCAGGGTGCCTCACAGCAGATCCTCCAGGTTAGCTGTTCTTGCCACAGCAATCATTGTTAAGGTTACATGATTTCAGAGCTTTAATGTGCTTTGCTGTGTCCAGACAATGTCCTTGCATCCCAGGATTTCTGTATGTAAAAGATGATCATTTTTTTTATATTTTCTACTTTTTTTGGTAAGTGTTTAATTTTGTTCTTCAAAGGTACACACTGGGCAAATGGAAGTTCAAACTATCATAAAAGACTCTCTGTCAGAGAGGCCCCCATACTCCTACATGGCCATGATTCAGTTTGCCATTAACAGTAAGCGTAACCGTAGGATGACATTGAAAGAGATTTATTCTTGGATTGAGGACCACTTTCCGTATTTCAGAGATGTTGCTAAGCCTGGCTGGAAGGTGAGAAATTATTTTCCTGTAAACACATTTTTTAAAGTCTTTTTGGAACAAATTCATATAGTTGATCTCAGTGAGTTATTGTTTCTATGTATTCCTTGCCAGAATTCCATCCGTCACAACCTGTCTCTGCATGACATGTTCATTCGTGAGACAACGCCAGATGGAAAAGTATCCTACTGGACGATACGCCCAGAGGCCAACCGATGCCTGACACTTGATCAGGTATATAAGGTGGGCATTACTGGAAAAAAAAATATATAGTTCTTTTTTTTTAACAAAGGTTTGTCTTCCTAGGAGCAATTTCTTTTCATTACATTTTCAGGTTGGCTTTCTGCTATTTTGACATGGTCAACTCATCTGTCCAATAGACGGGGACATAAGGCTGATAAGAAACCCCCATAGCCCCATCTATGTTCACTGTTTTGTCATGAGTAACCGTCAATAACGGAACGCAATTCATTAACACAGTTATTTATTTGCTAACAATGTTCTCTCTTGGCCCCGTCCTTCCCTGCAGCCTGGTCTGGATCCATCCATCTCCCCTTTCCCTCTGCCTGTGCAGTTCTTTGACCAACAAGTAAGGCCTTGCCTTCCCTTTCTTTCTGGGCACCTACAGCTCTGCAGTCAGACAAGTATCAGAGCACAGGAAATGTAGGGGAGCTGCTGTTCTTCTTTACCATAGAATAAGCGGATATTATATTTCAGGGTTAGGCTACTTGACAGGAAAAGTGAATAAAGAAGCATGCACCACATGTTGCAGTTTTACTCAATGCAGGTTTTGCTTTGTTGCTTTGTTTGTTAAGAAGAGAGAAATGTTGCCTGTATGAATACATTTAAAATTATTTCCTCCATATCTCTACCTCATCTTTTCAGATAATGGTTCCTGTGGCTCAAATGTAAGGGAGCTGCTATTCTTGGTTAGAGAATAAGTGCATATTATATTTCAGGGTCAGGTGACTTGAAAGGAAAGGCGAGGAAAGAAACAGAATTTCCCCTTTGAAGTTTGCTCTATGCAGGTGGAGCTTGATATATGACTTTGTTTTAGAAATCGAATGCAACTCAAAATGCTTTGTAAAAACTGTGTTCCACATCTTGTCTGCAGCAACACAAGAGAATGGTCCCTTTGGCTCAGAAAACTGCATTTGGCTATGGTGAGTAACACAACTGTTTGCCCAAGACAGCAGTGCAAGATAACGTTTTCCACAGATGTTTTTACTCATTTAGTCTTCAAGAAGTAAGACTGTCTTGTTGTGAGAGTATGTTTTCTTTTTTTCTTACCATTGTCAGAGAAAAAGATGAAACCCCTCCTTCCTCGTACCGACTCCTACCTAGTGCCCATTCAGCTCCCCTTTACCTCCTCTGTCTACCTACCCTCCTCTTCGACTCCACTCCCCCAACCCGGCCTTCAGCGGACACTCAACGCTTCACGAGGGAGCAAAAGGGTACGGATAGCTCCCAAGGTAAATCTTGATGTTTCCGTCCTGGTATACTCATATGTATGTCCTATGCTTATAAGAAAAACAATACTAATGAAATGCAGACAATTGTGTGAAACATTGATTGCATGATTTTATTTTGGCCAAGTGCCTGCATGGGTACACATCCCAGGCCTTTCCAAAAGCCAGTGGAAGCTCAGTAACTGTGTGTGTGTGTGTGTGTGTGTGTGTGTGTGTGTGTGTGTGAGAGAGTCTCATGTATGCCTGAGATAGGTATGTACACATGCTGCTGCAAAGACATTTTCAAACGGTTTCCTGATAAACGCTTTTGTCCGTTGTCAGGTCTCACAAGGCAATGTCTCAACAGTGGCGTATCCTTGTGCCAAGGATGACCTGAAAGCAGGTCACATGGCTCTTCCGCTGTGCTCAGTCACCCCCATAACTGCTCCGTCCAGCTCCCAGAGGGAAGCCCACAGCTCTCGCCGCAAGCAACGTCTGGTTCTCCCCTCCCACGAGGAGCCCGTTCTTTTCTTTCCCAACAGCACCTTTTTTGACTCTGGCTTGGCTTCCGATGCATCCACGTTCCAGGACACCCAAGACACTGAGCTGGAGCCTCGGGCAGATGCCGACAGCCCTGGCAAGGAATACTCCTTCAAGACCCCTGTCAAGAGCAGCAGCAGCCAACCAGCCTCTTCCACACCAAGCAAGCTGCGCACCGTGCTGCCCGAGCCCTGGAAGGTGACCCCTGTTGGGAACGAGAACAGAGCTGTACTAGACTTCAGCCCCATCCGTACCCCCAGGGGCCCGGCCTTTACTCCTCAGCGTCATGATTATACGCCTTTCAGTTTCAACAGCACGCCCTTCAAGGACCTGCCGCTCTTTAACTCTCCTAGAGAGCTGCTCACCTCCGGCCGCTCTGGGGTAGCTGGCCCCACTGACTCTCCAGGGGCCGAGCGCCTTCCAGGCTGCTCCAGAGAGCTCCAGGTTGGAGGCACGCCCATTGCCAACCGCTCCCTCACCGAGGGACTGGTCCTGGACACTATGAATGACAGCCTGAGCAAGATTCTGGTGGATATTAGCTTCTCTGGCCTGGAGGATGAGGACCTTGGCATGGCCAATATCAGCTGGTCCCAGCTCATCCCTGAGTTCAAGTAGTTAGTCCTTCATATAACGGATGCTTCAATGTTAGTTCGTATTGCTAAGCTGCTCACACATCTCACCTTCTATTCTTAACGTGGGATTTGTTTTCATTTACGTTGCCCTTTTCACTTAAACTGCCAATTTTATTTATTTATTTGTTTCTCTATCCCTTTGTTTCCTGTCTGTACATTTCTTTAAATAAGCTTAGTTATTTTTGATTATAAATTGTAAAATTCCAACTTGGTCCCGAAGGAAGTATTAAGAAAAATAAATGTTTATGTCTAATTTGCACATTTGTATTATATTTAGCTTTTGAAAATGTGAATAATTAAACTGATGGTTATAATCACCCACTGAGACACTACCATGCTAGAATAGACAACTGTAAACTTCTACTTTGATAAGACTCAAATAAGGGAAGTAATAAAATTACTAACAACAATGACTTTGTCCACGTCCAAATAACCTATAGCCTACTGTCTATCGATAAGTGTGTTAACCTTCAACATAGATATTTTTCACATTGTGTACATGTGAAGTTACATTACAGGTAACTGCTCTTTGCAATGCTTCTATGTTTATAAGAAGACTGATTGAAATCGTTTGGTGTGCTGTATGAAAACAATATAAAAAAATTATCGATAAGCATTTTTATTGATGAAATTTATTTGTAAAAGTTCTGTATCGAGGGGGGGGGTCACTACTGGGCAGTACAAATGAATACAATCAAACCAGGTTATTTGTCTTTCATTACACTTTTTAAGAGCATAGAATAGTAATTGAGTACTACCTGGTATGTAATACCGCAGATTTTAGTGATATTAGGCTTTGTTTCTTCATGTATTTATTGTTCTCAGTTTTAATGTTAGCAGTGGGTTGCATGCGAGATGCTTTACGTTGTTATTTGTTTACCAGTGTGTATATTCCTGGTGTTATCATGCCCCGTTGTATGTGCGGTGTATGTATGGTGATTGGACAGTGTCATCTTGTAGCAAATTTAAAGTGAAGACGTTGATTTCTGTGTTGCTATTTATCAAGCGTGTTGGTTTAGAACAAGTCGACTGCTAATTAACAGCAGTTTGGTTTGACATAGAAACCAAGGTGAATGAGCCAGATTTATTTCTCCTAACATGCCTGATAACTACCGACTTTGGTGGTCAACTCTTTAGAGTAAGTGCCTTTATTCTTTATTCAGTCTATTATGCTGCTTCAGGTGCCATTGGAAGATTCCTTTTCAATTTTCTCTACCATCACAATTATAACTAGTCATCAGAACTGTATAGCCTACATTTTGACACATGCTCAACATAAACTACATCTGCAAAAGTTACTAGACCTTAAGTACAAAAAAAGTTCTGCATTACTAACTTTAGTAAGTTTATGGTGGCGTTTCGTAATGGTGTCAGGTTGTTTAATAAAGCATTCGTTTTCTGTTGTAATTTCTTATTTGAATAAAGGAGTTAACATGTTTTGATGGATTGTCTGTTATTTTAGTGATAAGTGCGTTGGTCAAACTTAAATTGAAAATGTCTTGATACATTTCTGTATTAACACCTGGACTGTGATAGCAGTCTAATGTACATTACAATTTCAATTGCTAGTGTCCAAAAAGATTTTCATTGCAGTCTTTAGTATGTCTGGATCTCTTGTTTTGCCACCTCAAGCAGGATCTGGAGCTGCATACTGACGTAATCTAGAAAGTCACAACCACTGAGATAAATAATCACATCATTGCAAGTTCATTTTTTTGGGGTTTAATTCATCAACTAGTAGAAAACAAACATTTTGTAGAGGGCCATTCAGACATGGAAGAAGTGCGGCCACAAATTCTTCTTGTTTTGGCTAAGATAGTACTGAGTTCCATAAGCGGAAATCCTTTTGAAGACTATATTTCAATAGGAACGTTGGATGATAGTTCTGACATTCCCTTTCAAAACTACTAGCTTGACGAGACAAAACATGCTTTTCAGTTATTTCGCTGCCTTCCATGGTTAGCTTAGATTATTCACTGCCTGATAAAATAACGTCAGATTTTGTTAGCACCTATCTTGTACAACAACAAAATCTAATACAAATATATATAATATGTGCTTGGATATTCAAAACAGTCCATTGCTTCTTACTAACTAATGTTGGAGTAAAACTTACTGTAAAATCAATGATGCTGCCATGAAACTTACTGAAGGTTTGTCTCCATCGACGAGGCACGCGTTCTTTTTTGATCGTCAGGTAATAGACAGGGACCCCAGACAGTGTGAGAGCACAGCTGCCCCCTGTGTTCCAGGGGTCTGAGTACAAAGACAGGCCAACAATGAAGAAGCAGACCACGGTAAAGATGATTGCTATCGGCAGGGGTACCTGTGCAAACAACAGGGAGGCAGGTTAATGAATTGATTTGTGAGTGTTGAGTGTGAGCTGTTTGCCATAGCAAGTAGTGTAAGAGTGACAGATCATTTGAGAAGCTAGAACATATCTTATATATTAACTTCTTATTCCAATGACTATATGGACTGCAGACACTGAACGAAAATTGGTTATGAACGATTGAGAAAAAAACTTCTAATCACAGAAACCTTGAAGGGTCTAGGATGGAGAGGGAAGCGATAGCGATGGATCAGCATCCCCAGTGTTGCCAAGGCAATGAAGAACCAACGGGAGAAGGAAGCAAAGTTGATGAGCTGGAAGATCTCTCCTCTGCCTACCATAATCACAACCATTGGATACTGCGGATAGGAATACAGAGAACGTTTAGAAAATTATCCTCAAATCTTTTTTTCAAATCCAGTGATGGAGCGTTTGGAAGTGATAAAGGAAGTACTCTACCAGCAGAAGCACTGCAGGAAGTGGGGTATGTCTGTGGATGTGGATCATGGAGAATAGCCCAGGCCAGTGGCCCTCCCTGGCTCCCACGAAAAGCATTCTGCATCCCAGAAAGAGAGGCAAAAAAGTAGATAGTGCGGCAGAGGCGGGGGAAAGTAGCATGGAAAGTAGAAAAATAAAGATCTTGTGAATGAACACAGCAGAACATCAATATCAGGAAATATAAGAGTCTTCTATGCATACCTGGGGGCTCCAAAGAAGCCACCGTTAAGAGCCCCTAGACATGATAAAGCCACTAGCACTGGAACCACAGAGGAAAGGCCCTGGAGAGCACGGTTTGCAAAAGTCTGAAAACAGAATGTTTGTTAGGAACGGGGTAAAAAAAATAAAATAAATAATGTTTTTTCAAATTAATTACCAATTGTTTTGTCAATCAAATGTTATTCTACTGACCACAGCCACTGCATCTGAGATGAGAAGCTCATCTGCAGACATCATGGTGTAGTAGGCCACATTCACCAACACATAGCAAAATGTCACCGTCACCATGGAGAACATGATTGCCAATGGGATGTTTCTGCCAATACAGAGCAAACAAAGTACAATGTTTTTCCTGGGTATTATTTTTGTATTTGTGTATAGTTTATACATTAGATAATCATAATGCAAGTTGTGTTTCTTGTTAACCACTTCCATTAATATATAATACCTATTTGGATTAATGACTTCCTCTGTGACAAAATTTAGATAAAACCTATGAAAAGAAAAACAAATTTTTGTAGACATATTGAGTCAACGTAGAAGTGTATAAATTATTTAATAGAGTTCAATGCTTACCATCCACCGTAGGCATATAAACCAGAATAGAATGCCAGTGGAATCTTATGCAGAGTTATTGTATCAAATTGAAAGCCATTTTGGAAATTTTCAGTCTGTCCTATGATAGCAAAGATAGAGATTTGGTGAGCAAGCATGAACATCTCAACAAACAAACAAAATCTCAACAAAAAGATAACAGCTCTAACACATGTTACATACTTTTTACTTAGTTCTACTGAGCTACAACATTCACCTTTGGAAAGAGCTATGATCCCAGGTACAATGATGAGAACTAGAGCAAATATCTTGATGAAGGTCAACGTGACCTGAGTGCGAGAGGCCAAAGTCACACTCCAACAGTTTACCGCCACCACAAACGCTAAAGGACAAAATAATTAAAAAAGAAAACTCACTCTTAACAACAATACAAAGACATCCTACTATACAGAGTTTGCTTAGCTATGTTTTTGGTAAGTAAGCAAATATAGGTTTGCGTTGAAAATAAATCCAGTACTCACTCACTCCAAGGATGCTGACCATCTTAATCAGAGCCGTAGGGGCTGTACATGGGGCAAAGAAGGGTTCCACCACATATCGACCGAATGCCAATGACACGTAAGATGCCACCGCTGGCCTGCAGAACGCATGCAGTAAACCACATACAAGTAAACTAAAGCACTTTATCATGGTGATAATATTAGCTGTCTTGGTCTCTATGCTTCTGACTGACCTGATGAATATGAACTCTGCCCAGAGACGTAAGAAGGCAGGCAGGGGTCCCAGTGTCTCTAGAAGGTAGGTATAGTGACCCCCTGACTTGGTAAAAGTGGTCCCCAATTCAGCATAGCAAAGGGCCCCTGAGAGAATGTACAAAAATGTACATAGTTGATTACTTTATATACTTTATAATTACTTCACAGTTAGACTGATTAGATATTGCAGTGCACCCAATTGCTCATGTTTGGACATGTGATCAACCCTCAAAATGGAATTACTACACTACCACAAGACATTTTTAACTTTATGTACTGGCACTGACTTTCACAATCATTCAGGGTCCAGTACAGGCATTTTGTGCGTAAGAGATTAAATTATAAAGAAAGACAAATTATACATTATGTTATGTTTGAAAAGCTTTGATAAGGTCATGGTTGCTTTTATCAAGCTATGCGAGTAAGGCTTTTACAATTGTTTTACATATTTTTGATGGTGTGGTTAATATGTAGGCAGTTTCTCATATTGCCTACACTGTCTAGTTGTACTTTCTATTCTGTGAGTTATTTTGGAAGCCTATCTGGATGGGTGCATAGCAGTTTCTTTAAAAATCTGCCAGCTACATTGTGTATTATCCTATTAAACTTTTAAACTTGCATTTACTGCAACAAATTTACAGTACATTTGCAGATTAAAATAAAAACACATTTATAATAAAAACAATTTAAGCGTCTCACCAAATGTTGAAAGGACCCCACATAGAGCCCACACCAGTAAGGACATTCCAACACTCCCACTGTTCATTAGAACACCTTTAGGAGCAATGAAGATGCCACTGCCAACCACAGTGCCAATGATGAAGGAAACAGCCGGCAGCAGACCAATTGTTCTCCTCAGGTGAATCCCATTCTCATCTTTCTTGTCTTTTAGCTCATCCTCCTCTTTCTTCACCTTAGTTCCAGGCATGTCTATGAAGTGTGGTTGGTGCACTCCGACACCTATGTTTGCTTACAAACTGACAACAATACAGTTTAATGAGCTATTTCTTCCCAGCAAGATTTTCATAACTATTTGATCAGCAAGATAAAACACCCTACTCTCACAACCCTCTTAACATCTAAAAAAGTCAAGTCTGTATTAACCTTCGGTGATTTCAGGCAATGACGTATATAAAGTATGCTACATTAAAATAAGAAAAGAATATTGTATTTTTGTTTCGTTGCTCATGTGATCTCCAGTACTTACTGTAATTTCTCTTGGAATTAACATGCATAGTCCACGTGCACGGAGCAGCAAAAGAGAGTGTCTGGACTGGAGGATCTCAAACTATTGCATAAGGTTGTAAACTAACTTATCCCTACTTTTTCCACTCATTGGCTAAAACAGTACAGTTACCCCGGTTACTGGTCAAGCAGGGAACAAAGCCAGCAGTCTTCCCAACTTCAACAAAACAAGCAATCAAGGCAGCTTAGTGGGTCAACGCTGTGGAGCAGAGCAACATTTCTGTCCTGTGTTTTTGTATGTGTGCGTATGAATAGTGTATGTGCGCACAGCTTGACACAGGAATTTACCATGGGGAGTGAGTCTTTGTGTCTTGTGGAGGCAGCTGGACAACGTACGGGGGGCTCCTCTCAACAACAACATTCAGGAAAGAAAGGAAGTGGAGCAAATGGTTGAATTGATCACTTTCTTGTTCACCAATGAAAATTTGAAGACCTGAAACTGCTAAGGTAGCTGAAAATCCTTTATTTAGGTCGCACACATCTTGCAAAAGTAACAATTCACAGATTGTTATCCCCTTTTTGGCTTGGCTGAATTTTAAACTCATGTCAACATTCTGTTTCACAGCAGGTACAAATGGCACCCAGCAGTCCAGTGATGTCTTAACATTTTATGGTAAAGGCTGTTCAGAGCCATGTTGGATCCTTTGTGTTTGGAAAAGCGTTGTATAAAGTAAATAATAATATTATTATTATTATTAGTATTATTATTATTATTAATATTATTATTATTATTATTATTATTATTATTATTATTATTATTATTATTATTATTATTATCAATAATCTGCAATGCAAATTGAACAGATGAACTAATTGGTTAGATAATTACACATTAAGTTTTGATTTTGATTGATATTTAAAAAATGAGATCGCTGTGTTTGATTGATTGAAACTCATCTGGTTGCCCCACTGCATGGCCTTTTATATCCGGCATATTGTACTGTTTCTTTCTCCAGTATCAATAGGGCCATTACCAATACCTCCCAAAGTAAATGTTGGAGGGTTCAGAGAAAATACCAATAATGCATTTTATACATATGTGTATTTACAAAAATCCTATTGCTCAATTTGGTTAGACTCATTTGTAATGAGTACTGAACTGAGTAAAATTTGAATAAAAGGATATCTGCATAATGGAGTGTTATTAAAACTGTTTTATGTAGAGTATAAAGTAGGATCTCAAGCCAGTTGCAAAACCTTTGCTACATGTAATTTCTTTCAGAGATTCTGTTTTGAATACTATTTAGGCATTCATTGAGGTCATAAGAACGTATTCATACATTGATTATTTTTTGGATTTGCCATTAACCAGAAACGCAATAGTGCTTTTGCACAGCATGACATCCCACTGAACACTGAAAGCCATCTCAATCTTGTCTGAGCCTTGGACCACAGTAGAATGTCCTGGTTCATTATCATAAACATTTGGTGATCAAAGAAAACAATTAAAAAGTTTTAGAAGCAAAGGTGATAACAAATGTAAAAAAATATATTTATATAGAGCATGATCGGAACAGTGTCAAAACTATACTATACTATATTCCCTAACATGGCAAACAGATAATAAAAAAATTAAAAAAAAATCCATTTTACAGACCAAACCTAATTATGATCACTTTGTAACACTCTTGGTAGAAAAACATGGGCCTATGGTTCATGACATTTTCAACATAGGCTAGAGACAAATATTATCCAAGTAAATACCTAGGTTACCATTGCATTTAAGAATTTCAGTCATGTGAACAAATGTAGCAAAATAAGCAAATTTAGTTTTTAAAGGGCAAAACAAACAAGCCTAAAGAGATTGGTCTCTTTTGCAAGTGAATGCAAGAAGAACAAATTACTCAACCTTTATGATTAATTGTTTTCTCTATGTTTCATAAATGACAAACCTCAAAGGTCTAAGTAAGATTTAATAGTGCAATTGTAGCTCCCTACAAGTATATGATATACAATCAATAAAGAAATCAAAATGATTGCAAAAGAACAGCATTAACAAAAGTTTGCCTTACCATAACTTTATGTGCTTTAAATTTAGAGCAATGTGATAATATTGTATTGACATCGTTTTTTTAAGGAGGTTTCTAATTTAGTTATTTGTCCAAGGACACATCTAAGGGGTTAAAACACAATGGTTGAAGCATTTCCTTAAAATCACGTTTAGAGATACGTATGGGCAATCAGCACATACAGGCAGGAGTGCTGCCTCTGGCATTCAGTTTATGACTGACAAGCCATTTGTTACCGCTCAAACTCCCTACCTTCACACACATAACAACACATACACACACAGATAAAAACATATGGCCTCCAGTGTGTTTAGGAAATTGTTTCCATTCTTGGTCTTACAACACTGTCACAGGTCATAAACTACCACAAGCCATATATGGGGTTACAATAATAAACAAAGGTAGTGCCAACAGAGATAATTCAAGTTATGTTGACACAATGGTGGATAAAAAAGTGCACTATGGAGGAACCCATTACATTACATTATTGTTTAAAGAGGAAAGAATATGGGGACAGACACACTCACTGAATCAACACGATCAACCAAATTAACAGTGATCAACAACTCCATCAAAACAAAACAAAAAAACAGGCAGAAATACATGTAATCAAGAACAGCAATCAAACAAGGGCCATAGAAAATGAAATGCATGCTGGGAAGGCTCTGCCCCTGGGACATTATACATTACATACTAAATAATATGATTTGCAATAAGTTAAGCAGAAACATTTCAGATCATTTTAACAATTATGAAGGTAGCTTTTGTTATATGTAATTTATTTCGGAGATTCCGTTTTGAATACTATTTAGACATTCATTGAGTTCATCATGGTTGCAGTTCTTAAAAGTATTCAATCTTTTCAATGTGAAGCTGTAATAAAGGAGGAATTGTAAATTGTACAGGGTAAAATAACCAACTATCCTGTTTGAGGACTCAAACCTTGACAATGTTGAGGAACAGTGTATGATATGATCACTGCAATTTTATTCTAAGCCACATTAGACAGTGTCTTCACTCTTCATTTCATAAAAAAGCCAGCACGTCACATGGCCATGTCCCCCTTGCGGTGTGTCCTGTTCCATGTATCTTAACAGTCAATGGTTATCCACACTGCTCTTATATAACAACAAAATAGAAAGGTTGTCTAGCGTGATCAGCCTGTCCCCTGAAGTGACCACACAGACACAAGAACAGACACACACACACATACATAGCAAGCAGAACAAGCGATCATGCCCTGTTCTTTGCAAGGGAGAGGGGGGCTTTTAGGGAACGAGCCAGGACAACATCTGGATGCTCGTGCTGAGTTGCCCCCAGTGCAGGGGACACCTCCAGATAACAGAGAGCAGCCCTTAAGCCTCTTCCTGCCCACAGTGTCCCAGCTGGGTCCATTGAAAGCCAACACGGAGTAATAACTTTTCTCTGCAAACACAGTCTCACTCTTAGAAAAGAAGCTTTGATTGTTGGATATTCCAATTTGGATTTCAAGAAGGACTTCAATAAGATGAAATCAGAAAACACTGTGAACTATTCAAGGCTGTGGTAAAGGGTAAGGCTACAACCTTAATGCTGTAATTTACCAGACGTTTTTACTATTTTCCTATAGAAAAAGCCAAGTCATTATAATTCCTTTATAATTGCAGACACAGTACCCACAGTTGTATAATGAATTCTTTGATGAAAGTTAAACATTTTGCAAATAGCGTTTGAGAATAAATAATTATACAAACAATATTAAAAGCTCTTCACAACCTCCAAAACCCAGACACTAATGATGACCTTTAATATAACTGTGAAATGGTACAACAGTTTCTAATGCCAAACAAAGCGTAAACATTTTAAATATATGTTTGTTTTAGTCTCACTCGCGTAAAAGAGACAATCCTTCAGCACTGGCAATCAGTGTCATATTTTCAACACAAGTAATGTAGTCCAAGAAATGTGGTTTGTTTAATTTATTGCAACACTAATTAGTCACTTCTTTTCTACAGGGGTCAAACCCAGACAAATAATCAGACTATGTGGACAGCCACATGATACCCTTCCCTGACAGAGAAAAAGAGACGCTCTCTGCACTGAAAAAAAGGGATTCACTGAAGTGTTGCCGAGCATACAGATGAACAAGAGTGCTTTTAAAACATTCCTTTGGATGGTGGCTGAACCAGCAAATCACAAATTGATGGATGGCAAACGCACTTCTCCACAGAAGGGTAGCCGACCACGCTGCCCTCCAGCTCTGCAGAAGTAACTAATCCCATCCAGAGGGCGCTGTTAAGCTACCTATCCCAGTGCCCAAATATCATCCCTGGGAAATCACTGACCCAGGCTGCTCCTTAGGAAAGGACTACAGGGAGAGAAAGAGGGTACCTTAGCTCAATGGATTGTTCTTGGAGTTAGGAAAAGACCCAAACGTTTTTCAGTTTATAGTATGCTTTCTCTTCTGCATGCCAAAGACTTGATACATTTTGACTGCCTAAAACCTCTAGAATGAACTTGTGAAAAACATATTTAAACATTTGCAAAATAAATTGTTGCATGATCAATTGATAATTTATTAAAACAGTTAACCCACAAGAAACGGCACCAAAGGAACTAAAGATAATCCTGGTGTCACATTTTCTGTATATGGGTTAATCATGATGTTACTTACAAGAATACAATGGACCAACCCTGAGTAACATTACAAGACATAAATCAGCATCTTGTTGCAAAAGTGTAAAGTAATGTTTTTTGTTTAAAAAAACTAAACATGTATTTTACGTAATTCCCGTCAGGCTCCAAAGCAACAGCAGTTACCACATAGATTTGGTCAAATAATTTAAATGACTTGAAAGAATCCTCACGTACTCATTCGATATTCACCACAGCATTGCACCATTGAGCCCCTCCTCAAAACGTTGGGCTGACCCAAGGTTTTGGCTGAGCACCAGTTGCTAGGAAACGCCTCCTCCCTGTGGATGTCTGGAGGATGTCTAGGCAGTAATGTAACAAGAGAAGCACTATGAGTGTATACGTGCACTCTGTTTGTGAATATGCGTGCGTGTGTGTGTGTGTGTGTGTGTGTGTGTGTGTTTGTGTGTGTGTTTGTGTGACTGTTTCTTTTGCCATTCATGCCATTCAGAATTCCCAAGTAATATGAGTGCTAGACATTGAATGACCTTAGAATGGCCGTAGTATCACAGGGAAACATTAGAGATACATTAACAAAGAATGAGATGACTCAGGCCTGGCTACATTCTACACAATTTAGTAAGGAAACAGACTAGGCAAACTTATGGGTATTATTCATGCACATGCCTATCATGACCTTAAATATTGTATAAACTTTGGTTCTTCATGGTTTATAAGTCTTCCTTGTAAAATGACAATAAACAGTACAGCTGGTACATTAGTTTTATGTGTGCATGCGCATGGTCTGTGGGAGGGGATGCAGTGGTGGGTGGACTATATAAGATAATACTTATACATTTTGCATTTCATGTCCAAACACAAACTGTTACATATGTTTCTACCCAGTTTCAGGCCTTTGCAGCATCATCGTGTCATGATATTTCAAGATTTGGCTCCATTGTTCCAGCAATGGGAGATGTAACAGTGACTATTTGACGCAATATTCATTCTGTAAGCTGTTTGGAAGGTTGCAATATATGTTTAGATTTGAGTCTCCAATGTCGTCACTGTGAATTATGGCCAAGTGCTTGATTACATTTGAAAAGTTAATTTTTATACCAATAACATAAACAACCATGCAACATGAACACTGAAAGTACATACCTTCACTTTGTCAAGGTCTTGAAATCAGTAAATCACTAGTGGGTCAGTTCAGTGGGGGCATGGTGGTGCAGTGGTTAGCACTGTCGCCTCACAGCACAAAGGTTCTGGGTTAGAATCTGCCTGTGGGACTAGGGCCTTTCTGTGTGGAGTGCGCATGTTCTCCCCATGTCTACGTGGGCTCCCTATGGGTGCTCAGGCTTCCTTCCATAGTCCAAGAACATGCAGGTTAATTGGTGACTCTAAATTGTCTGTAGGTGTAGGTGTGAGTGGTTGTCTGTCCCAATGTGTCAGCGCTGTGATTGACTGACAACCTGTCAACAACCCCACCTCTCGCCCCATGTCAGCTGGGATAGGCTCCAGCCCCCCCCCCCCCCGTGACCCAGCAAAGGATAAGAGGTATAGCGGATGGATGGATGGGTCAACTCAATGCGAGCTGCCCTGACCCATAGATGTGCTTGCATTGCGTTATGGTTACTTGACTGGCTACGCTGATTCAGATTTTCACTAAAATGGCAACTCCTGTGTGCCGGTATACATTTGGTCAAGTGTGTGTGTACACAAGCATTCATTAACTAATGAACGAATGGCTGTCCAGTGTTGATAACCCTAAATCCTGAAATGTGTTTTCAAATGGATTATCACAGTATGTTTCTTTGCACAAATGGTGATGGTGTGATAGAACAACCATAGTGTTTTGCGCCACTCTCTTCTAACTGTAACAGTAAGGTCTACAGGCTGCCACATCATCTGGTCCTGGATCAATAATCTAGCTGTTAGATTAAAGATTGATCTTTAAATCTCGTCTGCTGTATCTGATGAACATGTCCTTTACATGTCCTGTCATAAAGACTGTGGAAAGATTTCAGAATCCTGATGCAGACGGACATGCACAAAGGGAAGCCTATCAATAATCAATACATAGTTTCGGACACCAGCCTTTGAAGTGTACTAGTGCTTTAATTAATAATACAACTTTAACACTTACCATGTGAAGGAAGTATAAGGAATGCAAAAGAATAAATGAAAATAAATTAGTTTCCTACTTCGCACAAATCATGACTGGGTTGCCAATTACCACTTTTTGCCATATACTTTGTGTTGTTTTTTTTTCTATTGAAATCCTTTCATGATCTTTCTGTACTGTGTTGGGTCTGACAGCATGACTTGTTCACGCAGCCTGCAATTTAGTCATGTTTGGCCAATAAAAAGAAAGATAAAGCAGAGTTTCTGTTACAATAAGACTAAACACTTACCAAGTCCAATGTATTGACATCAATAAACATACAGTGCTGAGGTCTCCCGTTGAGATATTGACATGTATCTTGGCTACTGTACCAATCTTTCACTCTCCATACCTGTCCTTGACAGTCCCCGAGCACCCTCCGTTTTCAGTGGGTAAGCCTTAAAGCCTCCAAAGCTGTCCTGAAAATACAAAGCTTGATCCAAGCCTGACGGTAGAAATGGCTCATATTTACCATGGACCGATAACAATACACTCGGCACCAATCTTGTTTTATTATCACAGTGCATACTTTCCCAAATATAGCTAACTCCTTTGTTCAGATCTGCCTTTGTTAATCCGTGTTCATTTGATGAGGAGACTGGGAACCACGGAGAATGGCTGAGCCCATGGTGTAAATCCACATGATGACCACAGATTGATGGATACTGGCCCAGTATGAAAATGCAGGAATGATCATGCAACTTTCAATGCATCATGGCTCCTTTCATCTCCTTGGCGAACGAGAGCAGCATGACTGGTTGACTCTAGGGAGAAAAGAAACGCTTATTTGAAGCTGCAAGAGTCAGTATTGTCCTGAGGATTCTTAATTTGTTTGTAATAACGACTTTGCTTTGCCCTGGAAGTATCTCGGTTTGAGAATGGGAAATGGATTAATTGGAAAACAAAGTTTTAACCTTTTATTTAAATTGATTGATCCCTCTTTAATGTTGTCAGTTTCTTTCTGTTACGTAATGGATCAGTTTGTTTGTCATTAACACACTATACATAATTTACTTCTGACAGACAGAACACTAATACTAACCAAAGTATTTGTGGGAACATCAATGCAAAGCATTTTGACTGGTTACAGTGAGGCTCTTATATGAGAAAGACGGAGGTGTATGATGGCCTATTGTTATTCCCACATGACATGCTGTTGCTTTTATTGAAAACCAAAATATAATTTGTATTATATGTTCTTTATACTTTTTCAATCAATTTCTGAATTTCAGTTAATTTCCTCTCCCAGCCAAACAATCACAAGTGAGGTAGCCAGTGAAGGGGTGGTGGTGAACAAGATAATGGAGATGCTCCACTGCAGTAGGACAAGGCACTAATCAAAGGGTTCTATTTCTGTTTGTGGGTGTTAATGTTTAGGCATGTGTTTGTGTGTGCGATCGAAGAAACAAAAGAGTATGTTTGCAAGCGAAAGAGGGTAGGGTTTGTGCATTATAACGTTCTTGCTAAAGGGGCCTTGATTCAATTACACACACACACACGCACGCGCACACACACACACACACACACACACACACACACACACACACACAGACACACACACACACACACACACACACACACACACACACACACACTCCAGACATCTCCTCAGCATGAGCTGTGCAAAGTGTTGTCTTCTCTTATGTTGCATGTTTCACATCACACTAGTTTTACTCTGCTAGCTTCAGCTTCAACTCAACCAAATCGGATTCCCTCTCTCGTGGCTGTCATCTTCTCCCTAATAACGGTTTAAATTTGAATTACTCTGCCCATTGGAATGACACTGAGATATGATGTCTGTTTCTTTGAGCAACGGTGGATAATTTTTTGCACAGTGGGGTGCTACTGAATTGTTAAGACTGTCTAATAGCTCCAAACGTCAAACACAGAACCCAAAGGTATTTATATATTTTGGTACTCCGGAATGTCTGTCAGACACTTGGCAAACCCTGCTCTAAAATCTGTGGACACATCACGCAGACACACACTCACACTCACTGACTGGGCCAAATCAGAAATCAAATGATGACTGAGGAGGTTTAGAGAAAATTTATTTGAAGAGATACAAATTATGACACGTTTGAAGTCATTGAAGGAGACAGAATAAAACCAATTGGCATTGACTTTGCGAAACAATTCTGTCCATCTAAGTGCCAATCAACCAGCCAATTCTTGTTTCTGAAGCCAATGCAATGTTCCTCTCTGTGTATGGCAAGAATAGTTGGATTATGTATGCTCCTCTGAAATAAAATATGTACAATAGCCAGATTCTCAACCTTACATTATTGATTGGACTCTAGTTTATATCCTGCATAGCTCATGTCATTAAATTTCATTGAAATATTTAAGCAATGTCATTTGAGCAGTTGGACAGCCTTGATACTTTTCAAATGATACTTGATGATAGTAAGGTATGGAATGGGTATATGAGCTATACGTACAAAATCATTAGCTGAAAGACAGAGGTGGGCACCGCCAATATATATGCAGGGGTTATAGTGTCATGGATAATTTCGCTCTTTCACAGAGAATAACCATTTCGACAAATAGAGATGGAAACAGGCAATGATCAAGTACAATATTATTGATGAGTACAGAGAGCAAGTCTGTACACAGAGAAATTACTACGGTCAGTTCAGTCTAACAACATAGTAAGTTCTGATTTGTTGACAAGATTGAAACGAGTAAATCGAAATAAATCATTCCATTAGTCAAGGGGGGCTCACATGTGTTGCCTCCCAGTATTGAAAAGACACATCTGCATACAGAAACACGAATGCATATCTGCTATGTTACACTGGCCTTCAGTGTCTCAGAAAGGCGCATGCTATCTCTTTGGTGACCTGGCTTTCACTCTGACCCTTCCCCACATTGGAACAACAGCTTAGACTTGATCATTTGTGAGGATGCCCAAATTTGTCCTTACAACAGTCAATGTGAAGCTATCTGGAAGGTATTAGACTGCATGTTATTGAAAGGCCACCATGATTATGTCAAAACAAAGCCAATTATCATCTGAGGATATATTTCTTGATTACAAATGTGCTTGTATTCATTTTCTATGTACTGTATGTACTGAGTCATTGTTTGAGCAGAGCATTCATTTCATGCTTGAGAGGTCATGCTAATTAGCCTTTCCGTTACACTCCAAACTTTGCCCGTCTATAGAAGACTTAATCAGCCTCTCTGTGTGTTATTTATACATCCGCAGAGAGGGCTAAATATAGCACTGATGCTGCAGTGGGATGAGCCTTTAGCTCTTCTGGAGAAGATTGAAGTTCCTTGACAGAGAATTCATGGAATACACTGACAATGTATTTGACAGTTTTCTTTGCAATACACATTCATGTTAATACTAAAACAAAGACCCTGACTCAGTGAAACATTTCGCGGGCAAAGCTTCCATTGCATTCCAGTTGGACCTTGTCCGAAACCCCAGCCCTAACCATGGGCTCAGTTTGGCCCCTTATATGCCTTATTCAGCCCTATGTCTAGCCCTAGCCCACAATATCCTATCACAGACTCGCCATGATCTGCTGGTTCCCATGGTTGAAAGACCCTTTGTTCATGGTGCCTCTTGAATAATGTATACCTTTTGCCGATTTGCTCTTTCAACAGGTCTAACAGGGGAGCATGGTGCACTGTTTAGGGATTTCTTTGGCATGTTGAGTGGCATTGTGCCAAAATCTATGTTTGGTGGTTTCTTGTGTGTTTTTTTAACAGGTTCTAGAGACAGTGACAGTGTGCAGAGACTATAGTGACGGAGACAATCAAAGTGTTCCACTGAGGTATAGCGTGGAGACATGTTAAGTGCAAATCGATGGGACATTTTTTCAGATTGGTATTTATTGTAAGCGTGCCTTATTGCATCTTTTTAAAACCTAAGGCATGAAAAAACTAAACCTTCCAGACAACCCACTGCTTTTTGTTGAGTTTACAGATTGAGTCAGAGCTTATAGGTGGGTGGCAGTAGTGCACCATTGCCATAGCTGCCGGATGTCCGACCTGTGAGTGAGTCACGCATAAGTAATCAACACCAGATTATGTAGTTATCAAGTTTGCCTTCTTACCATCTGTCCCTGAGGACTTCTTGATGCCTTCTTTAATGTATGTTGGCTGTCAGTCTTGACCGAACATGCTTGAAACATGTACAATGTTTCGAGTCCACTTGACATAATCCTTGCGATCCCTAGACAATACATTTTAATAATTGCCGACTTGCTGACTTCACCATACAAAGTTGAGACGGATACGGCAAAAAATTGGAAAAGGTCAACCTTCACCAAAGGTCCCCCGCCAGTAATTATAATGCAATGTCTGTCCTCTCAGTGTAAATGTTAGACGTGGGGAGGAGGAGCGGAAGGGAAGGTGGCATATCTGAGTTATGATTGCCTTTTGGAAGATGACACTAGACCCCGAGAAAGCCCAGCTTGTCTGTCAGAAACTTTTGCATGTCTGTGTGTGTGTGTGTGTGTTTTATGTTTGTGTGTCTATGTGTGTGTGTCTATGTGTGTGTGTGTGTGTGTGTGTGTGTGTGTGTGATTGTGTGTTTGGGTCTATGCAAGTAGAAGCTTACATCAGGACTCCGGGACGTGTGAGGCATGACAAAGCGGCAGGATGGCCATGCTGCGGTACACTCCCTCTAGCATCTACCCTACACTACCCGCTGTCCAGGCGTCATTAGCAGCTGCCTGTCAGCAAGGCCTTGCACCGCTGCATGGTTGCCTGGCAACTGAGACCCTACGCGACCAATCGGGGGGGGGGGGTGTGCAACAAGAGTTCTGTCCCTGACACATAAAAGAGAGAGTGAGATCTCCTCTAATTCAATTGATTTTGCCTCAGCATCACTCTTTTCAAGGACAGCGTACCCAGTGCGGCCTGCCAGGAAGACTTGTCTGAGGAACACAGCCGCGATAATATGGCCACTTGGAGGATTCCACGCACGCTGCTGCTGTCTGCAGCGTTTGATCAGACTTCCAAAAACAAATCTGAGGCAAACAGTCCTGACGTTCTAAAAGGGGATATGAAGACAAATAATTGTTGGTCTCCTACCAATGGACAGATGTGAGGCATGAACACATGCAGACATAATTTTGAACACCACGCACACCGTTACTAGCTGAGCAAGATGGAGCACTAGAGCCTGATGCCCACACAGCCAGCCCAACAAACCTTGTCATTTCTATTTTATTGGAGATTTAATATAAGAAATACACTCCTGGACTACTCCAGGGCTAAGGAGTATAAAACATTTTCCATATCCGACTGGATTAGATTTGGATTTCGAGTAGTTTGGTTGGTTTGGTCAAAAACCAAAAAAAAGGATAGGGATCACTTTGATATCTGATCAGATCAGGAAATCAAATCCAAGCTCTAATCTGGATCAAATCTTCTAAACGAGTAGTTCAAAACAAAAACATAGTTTTGGTATCAGTTTGATCCAAAAAATTTGGATTACCTTGATCCCACTGGAGCGGTAGATTTCTGGTGGATTACCAGAGCAAAATGTACTTTACAATTAATTAATAAATATGCTTCAATATAAATAAGATGGTAAAGTTTGTAATTTGAAATAATACATATGTAGCCTTTATGTTTGATAATTGTTAATTTATTTATTTTTGTCACATTTGCAGTGGCCTGTTGCATACAGCTCTGTAGCTGCGTTTGAATGAAGAGAATCCAGGAACTTTTTGTTGTTGTTGTTACCCTATTGAATTCATAATTTTGTATTACAATTCCATTATGATTTCAAGCAAGTGTGATGAACTTGGTAAATACAATTCATCATTGTGTTCTTAAAATTTCTATACTGTCTGTCGCCCTTGTGTTGTTCTTCATATACAATAGATGGAGATAGGTAGGATTAAACCACTGATATTCAGGATCTGGTAATCTTGAAAAGTCTGAATCTGGATCAAAGTAATCCTGTCTTGAATTTCTTTAAAATATCGTGACAAATTCTGGCTAAGTTGTCTGATCCTGGATCACAAAATATGGGATTTCTAAATCTGATCCGATCGGATAGGGATAAAAAGTTTTTAACTCTTGGGCCCTGGTGATTTTCTAAAGATAATAACCCAGGATATATGACAATAAAGACAGAGCCAAAAATTGCCAGGGTGGGAAAATACGACAAATTCATCATTGTTCTATCTCTGTCCCCTCCATCTTATCGTAGTATTCATCCATCCTTTTCTAACTTCCTCTCAACCTGCCTACATATTTCTACTATTTCATTTCATCATCCTTGTGTGTGAAACCAAAGAAAGACAGCTACACTGCATTCAACAAGGATAAAAGCCTGTCTTTGTTTCACAATGTGGGTGACGATGTTGGTGTTGTGTTTTTTTGTCTCTGAAGATATGGAGAGGGCTTTAATGCAGTTCAACAGTTTCCCTGTGGCTCTCGTGATGTGTTTCAGCGACACAGCCTTACATTCCTCTATTATAGTGCCTTCCTCTTCTCCAACTTGTTCTGGTGCCATGCAGGTAATTGTCTATGTCATGGAAATACATTAGGCCTATTTATTTTGTCATCTTATTAGCGTTGTGGCAACACTTCTTGCATAAACATTGTTCCCATCACAACACTAATCACATAATTGGTGCAGCATGCAAAATTTATTTTTAACACCCTTTGCCTAGAGTCACTGTTTTCAGTCTTTATAACAGACTAGCTTACATATGCTTCTACTCGACAGACGGCTATCTCTCAGCTCCAAAACCCCACACCCACACCCACATGAAGTCAATTGGATTTACAATAGCAGCAAGGCTCACTTGATTCATATCAAAGCGTAGCAGCGGGCCACACTTGTTCCTCCATTCATGTGATGTATGACGTGGTGGCACCTGGCCCCAGACTCAGAGAACGCCCCACAAGCATCACGTCTGCTGAGGTGTGGAAACAGATCTGATGTTATCATTTTCAGGGTTTCACTAGAGCACAATGGCTCAGATTTTGTATGAAATGATAAAGTGCATATATGAATGATGTGCTCCACTCTAGACGGATTAAGAAAGAGAAAAATGTATAGAAAGAGACAAAGAGAAATAGAACATGCTGGTCCAAAGCCTGAACAAACCATTTTTGAAATGAACCCACAGATTGAACAGTGTCTGTGTGGGATAAAGCTTTTTAAATGTTTAAAGTTATGCCACAACCTTCATCTTATTTTTTCCATATGCATCTATTAACTGTTCCTATAGGCATTAAGACACAGATGATTGCTGTCCTTTCACCTCTTACAAAACTTTTGTCAACGTGAACATCACATGCTCAGACAGTTGTCCAATGAATAAAGCTATTTGAATTCCTGCATAGCCCTGTGATAGACTGGCGACCTGTCCAGGGTGTACCCCGCCTCTCGCCCTATGTCAGTTGGGATAGGCTCCAGCCCCCCTGCGACCCTGCAAAGGATAAGCGGTATAGCGGATGGATGAATGGATGGAATTCCTGCATACTATTTGTAAATATGAATTCTTCTCATTCATTGTTTCACTGATACTCATTGATCCCAAGAACAAACCTGCTGTGTTTTAAAAATCACAAAGCTGGACCTCTTTTTGCATAAAGGTCTAGAGCGGAGGGAAACAACTTTTGTGGTAAGGTATGGAACTGCAAACTCCAACAATAGGCTTTGTCCAATAGCACTGTTTCGTCACACAGGCGTTAATCCAATTCACTTTTCAGCTGACAGTAAGCTGCATGATCTAACTCCTATCTGGCGATACAGCACCCAACTCATCATTGTTCCTTTTGCTCTTTTGCTGAGGAGAAGGTGTGGTTGGGACCAGTGTGGTTGCATCATAAAGGTGCTGCGTCCTTCTCCCTTTTTGTCACCTTGTTTTCTCTTCTCCCTTTAACACACACACGCGCACACACACACACGCGCACACACACACACACACACACACACACGCACACACACACACACACACACACACACACACACACACACACACACACACAGAGATATTATAAGTCAACTGTAATCAGATGCAAGGAGAGATCATTTAAATTTCAGATTTTTTGTGACACTGAAAGTCTTGCCTAGCTTCCTTTGAGCAAGTGTATTCTTTATTTAACTTTAATGTTTCTATGTATATGGTTATATGGCTACACAGGGCCTTGCCACACAATCCTCAGTGTTCAGAGTGCTAGCTGTAAACATGACACTCCTGAGTTGGGGTTATTGGTCCTGTAGCTACAGGATCGTAAAAGCTGAACATCGTAACTCTGATATGTTTTGCCTTTCCTGATTACCAACTCAATTGCCATGAATGTAAATCAAGTAAAAATCAATTAGTCAGTATGCATTTGCGTGGTTACTAATAGTTGTTATGGGATCATGATTGTATTATAGGTTTGGTCTTAATGACAACTTGTTGAAGTTAGCATGTGGAGAGACTGTCAACTGTATCTATAAGTGTTGAAAGAAACATTTAATAGAATATGCATCTTGCTTAGTTTAGTTGATAACGGTAGGCTTTTTCTGGTGAAAAAGGTAGGCCATCAAACACTCACCGTTAATCTTATTCCACCCTCCTAAAATATTTTAATGCCGAGCCTCCTTATATTTAACCCCACTCCCTTTATCTTTAACAAGCACATCACAGACTTCACGCCTCTAATCAGTAAGCTCTTTAAGCACCACAACACTGTCTAGTTAGCAAGGAATCTTACACGAGCACTTTCTACATTCCAGACATACAGTCTCTCTCCTCTTATCTACCTGTGCAGAGTCACAGGGCGTGGAAGCTGCAGTAAACCTATTTATTGTGGGTTTATGGGCTTTGTGTTCTGTGCTGCCTTTGCCACGGAGATGCACACTAAGGTGCAGCAAAAACATAGCTTCCTTAGGAGACGGAAACGTAGACAGAAAAGATTTATGAGAGTTCAGGCACTTGTAATCCCTTTCCATTGTGTCTCTGACCAGAATAACTCACTCCCCAGCTCGAGCCCATCCCTGTTATCACTGTATCGGGAAGTACCACTGACTACAGGGCAGCAGCTCCCCTGTCCCAGAAGGCTGAGCTGTTAAACGTACATTCAAAATGTAATAAAGATAGCAGATCTCCAGCAGTCACAGCTTCGTAAAGCCTGCTGCTGACATATGCTGAATTGTTTTCATTAATCCTGATCATTTGAGTAAATCATTTGAAGATTTGTCAAGCAGCACGCTGACGCCATAGCAAGGGGGCTGGCGGTAGGGGGATCCAGAACGGCTGCCTTAACAGCTGAGGAAAACATAAAGACTCAACTTACTCACTTTGTGATTTCGTCCATAAACTTCCTCAGCTGTGATCTTTGTGGGAATGCTTGCGAAATGCAGTAAATATTACAGTTATAAGAGTAGAAAATGTCCTATATAATTTGCTAACATCAGCGTCTCTGTTGAAAGGACATCCAACTCAACTGGTTAATGCCAAGTGTGTGCTTTTTTAATTAACCATGAACACCCCCAGTCTTTCCAATGCGGAATTTGCATTGGGATTTGCGTTTATAAACTGAACATGTAGAGTGGGGTTATAGCAATGGCAAAAGCAATGTGATGGTCAACTGGGTAAAGGTTATCGGTAATTGTAGGTTAAATAGCTATATTTTAGCAGTGGTTTAATAATGCTAACACACTGACAATATGTTGGCTTTTCATCACCACTGTCCTGAAAGTTCCCACTGCTGATTGGCAACAGCATTTGAAGCCCCACTGGTGCAAACTGAGTATGCGTTCAAGACAGTTCAGTTTGGTAAAATGGTTTCAAAACATTTATCTTCATTAGCAGTTCTGATTCATTTAGATTGATTTCCTCACTTCATTAGATATCTTATTCTTACGTAATAACAACTAGGTCCTGACTCCATCATGGAAATTAAAATCGTCTGATAAATTGATTACACAGCCAAAGACTAAGACCGTGGCCAATCATTAATAAAGAGGAAATCTTAAAGTACCTGAGATACATTAGTTCACATGACCAGATCTCATTCAACTCCAGGTTACATGATTTGATGATATAATAATAGTTATGCAATGGGATAACCAGAGTTCAGCATTCATCCATGGGTAACCCCTCCATATGTCTTTGTTCTTTCCATAAAATCTTTGAGAGTAGGTGAGCATGGCAAATAATTATGCTTCAGCACACAAGCATATGTAAACCAAAGCTCTCCATCCTAGTTCACACTCCAGAGTTCACAAATAAACTTGTTTTGTGGTTGGTGTTTCACAGTATGTAGGTACACGTCCACTAAACCAAACATACATGTATCTGTCTTAAAGAAAATGTTATGGCAAACCCTATCAATCCTCAGAGCCAGAATAAACGAACAGGCTGGTTTCAGCACCACGGACAGCTGCCCATCTCATTCTCAAAACAGAACTGGAGATGAAATGTCGCCTGAAGCTCTGGAGCAGCTTTACTTATTATTTTAATGAAGCCTATTATTAGAAGGCAATATGACCTTATGCTGATGGTAATTTATAGAATTTCAGACACAAAAGCAATTGCAATCTTTTAACATATTTATACTGCTTGTTTTACATACACTGTGGTCCTAGATTATATTATACATTTAAAAAAACATAACATAATTGTCTAAACATTTGTGCAAGTTTTATAGCCTAAATGACTGTTTGGTGAAAATATCACTAGTATATATCCACTAATTACTTGGCTTATAAATTCAAAATTACGTTATGCCCAAATATGCATAAAAAAGGCATCAGTAACGTATTTCTTGTTCTCGCCGTAACGGCAATCTCTTCTATATAAATCAATTTATACTAAAATAGGCCTACGCAATCCATGATGTCCAATTGCCTTTAATTGTATTAAAACATATGCATTAAAAAGCATATTCAAAAGCTAAATACTGTCATAACAGATCTGCGATGCGTTGGCAGGTACATCTTGGGTCGAGTAAATATTTATTCCATGGAATAGTTAAATTGCAACTAGCTCTTCGAATGCTGTGTTGAAAAGCCTAAATCCTACTGTCGTTTGGTCGTCGCCCCACTTGTCTGGCGGGTGATGAAAACGTAAATGCTAGCTAGCTGAGTCTCAACTACTGGATAAGACGACTGGTACATACCATTTGTGAGAAAGCAAAGGTTAGTGGCCTCCCCAAAAAAAAAAAGATTCAGTGAGCTAGAAACGCTTAATCAGAAATACACCAGTAAGGACTTTTTCTGAGGAACAATAAATGGATACAACTTGTTAGCTCTAACAATGCATTTTATATTTGAAAGTACTAGGAAAAAAATTAAGCCAGAAGCCTGCAGCCCATGCTATTGGATAATATTGTGGAAGTAATGTTTGTAAACGCATCATAAACTATTTACAATTATTATACTCAAAAGAATAGGCAATATGATGACTATGCCGTATGAGCATAAAGCAAATAGAAATACATGCATCTAGTCTGGTATAGTAGGCAGCGTTGAAATGACCAGCTGCAACTTTAAGATGTTGCAGAACACCTCCCCTCCGTTTCCACTAATAGTGGTTGTTACCAGCTTTAGTATTCACAGTAGAATTTGTAACAAGCTATCATTTTACCAATGGGCATTGCTGGAGACCCTAATGTCACCACTGACGGCCAATTTCAAGTTTTGGAAAATGCCAGCGCTAGAATCAGCTGTCGTGCCTTTCATCGGATCTCTCACATCTGTGTTTTTTTCAACTGAGTATTCGTCCTAGGGATTGTCTGCTGATGGTCCCAGCTGTGCGATACAGTTAGCTTGCCTCCAAGACTACAGTTGTCATTGATTCGTTGAAAGAGCCCAAATAGTAAAGGAATAAATTGTAAGTATGAATCTCAATTGTCAGTCATCACACGGTCTAAATTGCAACATTGCAATTTATTGTCGATGCTTGCGGGCTACATTGACATGGTCCGCTATTTTTGCGGTTCTTGCAAGCTCAAGGTGATTTTATTGGCTTTGGTACACTGCTTACATTCTCGTGACACTAGCGTATGTGTGCAACCCTGTGAGTGAATGAATATGGTTTGAATGAGTGCACAGTGTGCCCCAGTCATAATATTTGTGTGGTCTATGTTTTTTTAGAATAATAGTAAGGATGCCACTTCCATTGAACAAGTGATGAGATAGTTACAGGGGGCGGGAAAGAGACTGAAGAGGCATGCATGATGTAATGCACCAGAGACAATAGCCAAGGATTCTCCCCAATTATCATTTCCGAGTGTAGAGAACATGTAACAGTGTGCTGTTGTGATCAGCATCGTGTTTATTCACGTGAGTTGAAGAACAGCTGTCCCCCTATATGTTAGCAATAATACAATTGGCATTTGTATAGGCTACCATACATGATGATATGCTTATATTCGCTCACTCTCTATGACTGGGAATGTACTCACACCTTCTCTCTCTCCCGCTGTCTCGCGCTTTCCCGGGGGGGGGGGGGGGGGGGGGGGGGGGGGGGGGGGGGGGGGGGGGGGGGGGGGGGGGGGGGGGGGGGGGGGGGGGGGGGGGGGGGGGGGGGGGGGGG
>JAVQIZ010025717.1:0-13998 GCA_036023535.2 Galaxias brevipinnis | reverse complement strand
TGTGTGTGTGTGTGTGTGTGTGTGTGTGTGTGTGTGTGTGTGTGTGTGTGTGTGTGTGTGTGTGTGTGTGTGTGTGTGTGTGTGTGTGTGTGTGTGTGTGAGTGTGTGTGTGTGTGTGTTATAATTCTAAGAAAGTAACAAAACAAGCCCCCTACATTTTCGGCATGACAGAGAGCAGGAGGCCCACACGTGCGCTTCGAGATGAAGATGATCGATGACATAATGGGGCCTAACTCTGGGCTTGTCAGAAAGCGTAGCCCCAGGGTATGTTTGTGCTTGACAGAGCCTCCATTTTGATTCATGATGGCACGTCAGGCTCAGCTAAGTGTGTCTCTTGCCAGCTGTCACTCAGCTTTCTGCATATAACTTGGAGGATTGGCCCATTCCTATAAGCCGACAAGTGATTACACACATACACACATACACACACACACTCCCACACCAACTCATGCTCACAATGACCGATTAGTCATCATAGCTGCCCGGGCGCCAAATCTTTCACCCGTGGGGCATCGTCTTTCAAGCACAATCACACAGCTATTATTGAGCCTAACATGCTATGTTTACATGATACTGTACTCACCTTGATACTTCAGCTTAAAGAACGAATTTACTTTTTAAGACTTCAAATATTAGGTCGAGTTAGAATTTGACAAGTACGGTTTGTTTTGATTCATTAAATGTTCTCTGATATATAGCTGCTAGATGGATTAGTTAGCAATACTATTATATCATAAAGCTCAACCTTTAATTGTAATTCAAAATGGCTGTTTTAAGAGAATTTTAACATTGGATGTGTGACAATTGGCTAGATATACTTGTCTAGTTTTAAACATGATCCCTGTTGTCATATAGGGATTACGTTTACAGATGTCCTACGTCAAACCCCCACTATCCTTACTTTGGAAAGCAAGATTATTCGGAATTTTATTAACTTTATGTATTGTTTTTACAGAACTGACCAGTTTATGATATATAGCTTTTGCAACAGTAAATCCCATTTTTGAAATGGTCCACTTTGAACTGATTTGCTCCGTATAAAGGTATGGGCCAATGCTTTGCAATGCATCACATCTCTCTGAAACCCTCCATGACTCCATCCCTCCTTTTTTTCCGTCTTTTCTCATCCTTCCTTTATCCGGATGTTAGTTTTGGTCACACTCTCTCTTGTCCGGTCTTTAATCAACACAGACCCTAACACAGGGATCCAACCTTTCAGACAAAGCAGCTTTTTTTGCTTCATCAAAGTTTGGCGAGGGGTACGCAATTAAGAAAGAAGATCATTTCTGTCTCTCGACTGGCCAAGAAATACAAAGGCCCAAATGGGTATGCTGGAGAGCCTGTCTCTTTTCTGACACAGAGCGTGACTCACAGGCAAAGCCAATTCACCAGACCAAGGTCAAGGCCAACTTAACTTCCTTAATATGGTTTGGATTAACTAAAACAGCCATGCCACCAAATTATATAACAAAGCATCTAATGTACACCAAACCTATTCAGTTTGGACTCAAGCGAGAGAGAGCTTCTCTTTGACATCAACCCCACTCCTCCATAATGTAATGTGATTAGTAAGAACTGGTCATGGAGAGCCACGTGTATTGTCGGTGTCCGTACGTCAGGTACCCGTTCAGACGGACAGGTTTGCACTGTAGGAGTGGCTGAGAGCTGAGTTAGGGGAAGTGTTTGAAACCACCGAGTCATCCTCCTGTGCTGCAGGGCAGGCCTGGACACAGGCTGCTCCATGCACTGTTGTGGTTGGCTCGAGGAGCCCTTCAGGGGAGACATGCTGACATGATCAATGGAACACTGGAAAGTCCTGCGTGTGCTCATTGGACTGTCATGGCAGTGGGTTATCAGGGGTCATTTAAAGAGCTATCAACAGGCTGTCAAGTGTAATGAAAAGGGACAATCAGCAGGCGAATAGGCAAGACTGTATAGTGTCACACAAAGAAGCCTTGGAAAAATGCATTAAAGGTAAACTGGATTCCATAATCCGATCGCTTTGTAGAGTAGGACAAAAGGAATTACTGTAATACTTTATACTGTATTGTTATAACTTATGAGAAATTACTAGCTTTTTTGTGCTGTAGATTTCTGACCTTTACCTTTAGGGAAGTCATACAACCTCTGCACCTCTCTGGCACCCCCCTTTGCACAGCAGGGCACAAAGGTCACGTCTTAAGATAAAAACAATAAGCGGCTATGTTAATAACTCTAGCCAGAACTTCAGTGTGACTGACTCTATTCACAGATGATGTCATGATTCATTTTCTTTAGGTATTTTTTATTGTCCTGTTGTGTTCCATTTGTCCCTACTCTATTATCCCTCCTTGCTTGTAACAGCCCGCTTAACAGGAATCTTACATTTAGTTTGTAAGTAGACTATTATTTCCCTGTTTTAGGATCCCAGATAGGACCCTTTCATTTCAGCAACATCTCTGTCCATTATGTGGCACAGCTTTTATGGTCTGATGCAAGCAATATGCAAAAAAGTGAGCCTAAAATAAGTACAGCATGTACTTGCATTTGGATAAATTTTACTTAGACTAAGCAAATCAATTTGCCAATGCTACTGTCAATAACTACTGCCTAGTGTTTTAGAACTGTTTGGACAGGGAATATCCAAGGAAATATTACTTAAGAAAAGTGAATGCTTCAATAATTTAATTGTTCTTATTAAGTCAAATCGTTCCAAATAACCTTTGTTATTTGTCTTGTTACCATTCAGCGTCCGGTCTCCATTCCACTGGAACTATGGGCTACAGTAGAGGACAGGTGACGCCACAAAAGGAGGATGGTCATCTTATTTACAGCATAGACATATACAAGGAGATTTGCTTTTTAGAGTTTGCTTCAGATGCCGGTGTGTATTCACCGATCAGACTGTCACCTGTAAGAATCTATCAGCACTTTACCACAGTTGTTTGAGGCCTCTTTTTCATAAAATATAATATTTGAGGCCCTACAGTTTTGTGGCAGAGGCCTATGTACATAAATTCACACAATGTTAGGTTAATAATTTATTTTCTCTGCACGACTTCTATTTTTCTCTCTGCATATTTCCTTTGCAAAGATGTGTGGACACGAAAATTCCATTACGTGAACTCCACAAAACCACAATTTGAAGCAGTCTCCATGCCAACGAGCTTTTTGAAAGGCTTGCCAGAAAAGATTATTCTGCTGTCATCAAAGAACAAACGCATGCTTTGAGAGAGGGGTCACTAAACCTTGAGAATGATGAGAAAATAATATGTTGATATATGGGAAGAAACAAAATCAGAGGTGGGTATTGCATCAGGCACACATACATGAATCTTGACAGCTTTTTATTTAAACAATAAATTGTGAATGAATCAAGAAGTCACAGAACAGACACACAATAAAGAGAGATAATAAAGAGATTTTTGATCCTCTCCTAGGTGAGCCCAGATGGACGTCAAATCTTTGTTGGGCTCATGAGGAAAAATAATAAATTATTTATCCTAGCGGAACAGAGGAACAAGACGAGCAGAGCTCCCTCAACAGGAAGTGAAAAACACAGGACTCCTTTTGGCAACAATCGCTGGCCCATTTAATATCCATGACGACCAGGCTCGGGACTCATGGCAAAATTCCAGCCACATGGTAATCATAGAGCCTTTTTTTTTTACATCCCTGCCCAACCCAAATCACATACACCATCTCCCAATAAACAAAGCTATTGCATTTCCTCATTAAATGTAATGCTAATGTATGCTACAGTGTGGGAGGACGAGAGAACAAGCACAAAGGGTCAAATAGACTGGGCTCCGCTTCCCATAGTGGACAGGGACGTGGAGGGATGCTCTCAAAAATGCTGCTCCTTTATCTATGCAGATTCCGAACAGAAAGTACCTCACACATGCAGTCACGTAACGTATTTAACATATTTACATGAAGTTTGTTTGCGGAACTAGTTGAACAGCTGTGAATAAATTGGTAGCATTTGCAAACAACGCCATTAACACCTGCTAAGTTCAAAGTAAACTTCATTTTGTTTGGCTGTTATTTTATGCCATATATCTCAGCAATGTAAAGTATTTACAGAAGCCAAAATTGACCAGGATTTGGGGATTTTACAGTAAGAGACAAGTAACAATAAGATTATGATTTGTTGCACCTCTTGAAACATATATGTATTTTTTTATGGGGGGTGGGGAAGCGAGTTGGTTGGACAAATCCCTGTGGGAGATGCCCCTCACCAACGCCCCTGTAAGCCCTCTCCACAGTTCCACGCTGTGCCATTGTGGCCCAGTACCAAAGAGGAGCAGGGGAACAGACTCGCCTGCAGCTGCCTACATGTTCCTGGCCTCCTCCATTTGGGCCTGCTGGGTCATTGTCTGCAGCTACAGGCCACAATGCCCCAGCGATGTACCATTGGCCTCAACACAATGCCTTCCCTCCAGGACCAAATTCTGACCTAAGTGCCAGAATTCTGCAGTGAACCCCCTGGATGAGTGAGTCCCCCTGGCAAGTGCCCATTGGGGTCACAAAGGGTAAGGACATGGATACAAACAGCAGGGGCACCTTCAGCTTTCAGGCCGTGCCAGCTTTTATTGGGGGCCATGCCACGCAGGGCAAATGAGGGCATGTTCAAGTTAAGGGGGAAGGATAGTGAACCCATTAGGAGGAACGGGACACGTACCTAGGATAATGTAGTCAAGAGACAGTGGTAGATGGGCTAAAAATTGTTTTTGTGACAACCAATTCACCATATCTTTGGTTATTTTCCCATACTACTTTTTGTGTGATTATATTACACAGTGTGGTAATATTCTATTAGTATGCAGTATGTGTTATGCTGGACTTAATATTGCCAGCTGTAGACTTAGCTAAAACCTCACTTGATGGACTCGATTAACTCGTTGCACATTATGTTCTCTCTTAAAAATATCAACAGCATGTATCTTGTTTAGCCTAACTTTTTCCATTGAATTGATTAAGTTTAAATGTATTTATTGAACCTTACCCCTCTACTCCATATTCCTGTCAAGCTGCCAGAAGCAGTACTAATCTGATCCAAGTCGAGAGCCCTTTTTCATTTGCTTTTGAATTACATTGTTTTCTCATATGCTTCAATGTCTCAGTTTGTCCTCTTTATTATCGTATTATCTGAACCAGGCAGCGAGGCACTCCCCCGTTAACATCGGAAATTGAAAATCCTGTTGTGTACACCAGAAAATGACTGTGTGCACCTTGCATTCTTGTTGAGATCCTTGCACAGGGCCCCTTACACAAATCACAAGTTTGAATAAGTCATTTTGCCATTTCAGACACAAAAAATGCTAATCCATCATTATTCTCAGTGCTTACGAGTTTCAAACACTCTGTGTGTGGTTACATTTGGTCCCCAAGTCAAATTAAGTCTGACATGCAACTACAGTTGTTTAGGCTGGGTTGCCAATTCTAGCCTTGTCTTGCCATTTACTTCGTCACTCTACACTTTGTGTGATTGAGAGTGACACTTCGAGGCTGGTCAAGCCGTAATAAAACAGTGTTGGCTAGCGTGAACGTGAGCGTATACCCAAATGCTCAAACACTAGAGCCTCTTGTCAGAGTGCATATGGGTTAGTTTGCTTGACAGTCATTTATCAGGTATTTAAACTGAAAACTGTTTTTTAAATTAACGTTTAAACTACAGCGGGGGAAGAAAACCACCAATACGTTGGTAAAACAACAGCTTCTCTATTGATGTTAACCAGCTAAGAGTAAAGAGGTTAGTGAGAAGTGAAAAAAGCCAACGGATAATGGGCAGCAGAAAGTGGACAGCAGATATGCTTTATTTGTCTAACTAAAGTATTGATGTTACTAATAGCAATCAAGGAGGAATAAAACATTGTTTAAATAAGAAGATTTTATTCAAATGACTGCACATTATTATTAGAAACAAAAATACAGAACAAATACACATCGTTTGTATTCAGTGGCCAATAATTCTACAATGATGGTTTTTCAATTTTTTCTCTCTGTTAATGCATGGCTAATTGAAATTACAACTGAACTTTATACCAGGCATAAAACGTAAAACAATTGTAATATTGTTACAAACCATTTATTTTTATAGATGGGTAACTTTTGATTGGCTAACATACACCTCAAGTAAGAAAAAGAAAATCTGAGCTCTGATGAAAACACACTACACCACACCTCCAAACACGAGTTCAGAAAAAAATGGACTGGCTGTAATTCATCATCTAAAGCATTTCTCCTGTGCAGCTTGTATGTTTACTTCACGGTTAGAAGCAAAGTAGAATGGGCTCTTGTTCTGCTGTGCCAAGGTGTGTGCGCGCCGGTGAGCCACCAGCCCAGATAGGTACCAACAGGACGCCCTGTATGTGCAAAGCATTTTAGAAAGGCATAGGGAAATGTCAACCACCGTAAAACAAACCAGAGATCAGCTTTAAGTTTCATTAGATGTCACTTGTCACTGCGGAGACTCCAGGACAAATCAAGCATGAAGATAACTCTCAGTTGGGAAAAAAACTCAACTGTGCGATCAGCTTTCCCAGTGCGGTTTCAAACCTTATACATTACAGGGAGAAATACAATGCCTGCGGCATATTCACTTCTGGGAATAGCTAGAAAGACAAGCCACAATTACACAATAAAGTCGACAGATCAACAGTGCCAAGAATTGGGGTGGGTGGTGCTATTAAAGGCCCTTTGTGCTGCATAGGTGGGGGGAAAGTGTTGGAGAAACCCCACTAATGCCCAGGTTGGGCTATCACCCACTGGCATGTTTGAAGCTGTAAAATGGTGGGTTCAGCAAGGACTTTCAGAGTTCATAAAGGGTTTGCGGTTCTGAAAATGATGTATTGCCAAAATAATGAAGGTTCGCTGTTTCATTGTACAGTGTGTGGTATTGCTCTGACATATTACTCTCGGGTAGTGTACTATGCCTCTACCGTTTTCACATTTCTGAACTAGCCTGGACCGAACCAAACTTTATGAGGCTTTTTAAAGATAATATGTTTCACAGGAATGACATCACAGAAGTCGTTCTCAGAACACCTTTTTCTTAACCAGTGTGCATGTCTGTTGCCAGCATATGCTTATCTTCACTGTTAGGTACAGACTCTACTTTCCAGTTAGGACATGCTCCTATCAAAATGGAAGATGTTCACCAGAGCTATTGACTTTTCAATCGCTACTGGGCTTACATAGCCAGAAAAAACATTTAGATTTCTTCCCTACTTTAGCATTAGATATACTTGTAATAATTGATAAGACAGTGAACGAGTAAAGATTTTTTTTTTCATTTCATTTCAAAAATGTCTTTGACAAAGTTACATGGCTACATATTTCTTACAAAGACAATTGAACTAGTTTAGAACGATGGAAAAGATAATGAAGCTGTGCCATCGAGTTTGTGAACCCTCAAAACGGGTTATGCCATGTAGAGGATCTAATGTTCAAACCCATCACTTGCAGTCATTGATCAATCCTTTGGTGATACACAAATTTTTCCCCCAAAGTTTTCCATGTTGAATAAGATTAAATAAGAATAAGATTTGAATAAGATTTGTCATTGACATTTTAGCTTCAATAGATCTTAACTGATTACGTGAAACACCCCTAAATGTCCACAAACAAAATGAAGAATGAAAATCAATATTTTCTTTTTATCTATGCGGTGACAAAATGCAGCTTTAAAACTGGGAGGGTAACATATTCACAATGACCAACCAAAAGCATGACCCATCAGGGCTGTAGCTCTCCACAGCTCTCCAAACGTGTAGTCATCAGCTCCAGCGGGCCGATCAAAATGGTTCTATGCGAGTAAGATAGCCCCCTTCCATACAGGTTTGATTAGAGCCATGAGGCTGTGCATTTGTCCATGCGGGAGTGTGCTAGTTGGCTTGAGTTACACCTTAGATGGTCCACACCCGAGTTTTTTTCTTTTCTGGAGTATTCGAGTTTCACCCCTTCGGAAAGACAGCTTGAAGGATTCTGTTCCTTAAGAATTGTTGTGCACCATTGTTCAGGGTTCTCCTCTGCTTTTTGCCCTGCTGTCTGTGCAAGTGTGTTGTTCCCAGGTTGTAACGATAAGCAGATGGTTTCAGGCTCCTGCTCTGATCTCAATAGGTCTTCTACCTCTCATGTTGTCTGCTTGTAAAGGGAGCTGTGATGTAAAGTGTTTGTTCAAATCATCATTACTCTGTTCAGACCATTACTCAAACCTCAGCATGCTAAATGTAATATTGGGGCACAAGTGAGCAAAAAAAGTCATGTTTTCTCACTCTATGGTTTTGGCCTAATAATACATTGTAGGACCTAGTTCCTAAAAATGGGACTGCGTGTTCTAGCATGAAAACAATACAAATGTTTGTTTTTTTATTACATTTTTTACATTTAGGGCATTATATACTATAGAAATGCAATTTTTATATATACTATGTTTCCAGGTAAAGAGGTAAAGCTCAACTATGGATTATATTCTTAGTGAAATTAATAGCCGTTCAAGCATTTTAGGATGAAGTGTTAATAAGCTAGTAATACTGGTTTCAAAAGTTACAATGTTTTTTTGTTTCTTTTGAAACGGCGAACATTAACAGTACTAATGTAGTCAAATCAAACCAAAGTAAACAGATGTCAGCCTTTAATTTAGCAGGCCATGTTACCCACAGCTGAAATTTCACCAATAGCACTACTTCCGTTCCGTACAAATAAGAAAACATTGGTGAATGTCAGAATCTTCGTGAAAACCTGCGTTATTTGGTTTAAAAAAAATAACTGTTCTGCAGAATGGTTGGTGAATGTGACACAATAATATTATTTTCTCTCACGCTAAACTCAGAGTCGCTTAGTCAGCCTTGAGCATTTCTCAATCACTCAGCTCAAGACACCAAAAAACCTAGCTCTACGCTCTGCTACTAAATTACTTTGCGCTGGAACGCTGAGCTTATTTAATTACATTTGGCTACAATTGGGTTTTGTTTTGGTCACAATATTTGTTTTTTAATATGTTTGTGGTGGCAATGTGTTCGTGGGAAATTGGACAACTGAAATTGGACAACATACTCAATATCTCAAAAATGATTGCACTCTGCCTCAAGAAAATCATTCAAATAACCAAGTCACAGAACTTCATTTTCTTTCTCAACTTTAAAAACACTCTGACTTCCCTCCATACCCACATTTCATACTTCTTGCTTTTGGTCCTCTGAGATCTGAGAATACTGTGACGCTTAGACATAATTAGACTTTGTAATTACATGATAGTTCGTGACAAACTTGTGTTTAGGGCTAAGATTACACAGCCAAGCTTAGGTGAATGTCTTTGTTGTTGGACACTTGACTCTATCTGGGCTCGCCATGGCCTCCAGTGATGGCTAGGTGTTCTACCATGTGTCATAACTTGCTCATGCTGCTCTCAAAACGGTGCCCTAATAGCAGTTATTTTCCCAAGGATACAGCGCCATTGACGGTAAGTGGTAGGGGGGCTCGGGGTTGAGGACGGGGACGGGGGGGACGGGGGACGGGGGGCAGAGGAGGGATGATGGGTCTGCCAGAGGGCAGCACGAGGTCAAAAGTGGGAATCTCTCCCATAGGAGTAGGGAGCGAGAGTTAGAGGGAGCAAGAGACAGAGGAGGGGAGTGAAGGAGAGAGAGAGAGAGAAAGATGGGGAAGGAACGTAGCAGAAGTCATACGACTGAGGCAGACTGAAGCAGACAGCAGGAGTGAAAATATACTACGGTTTTCTCCTGCGCCCTTCCCTGTAACATCTGTCGTCAGGGGCGTAGCACACTATTCTGGGTCTTATTTACAGTTTATTTGTGTTTATTTATTACTGTCTTATCATATTCTGACACTTTGGAGAACAAATGTAACCTCCAACTTATATATTTGCATCACAATTTTTCTCCCAAAAAACAAAAACTATCGTCTGAATGTGGGAAACACCAGTGGTTGAAGTGAACAGAAAGAAAGTGCTGTGTTTACCTCACTGGTGCATGTCCACAGCCCTCTGCTACTCCATCTGTATTCTCCATTTACATGAAGTTGTTTTTGCTACAGTTGCCATATGGTGGTATTCAGTGTAAAGATTATTACAAAGCTTTTCTATGGCAGGAAGATGGGTAGATGTTAACAAGATGCAACTTGTTGACATGCTGCCCATTAGTAAATCGTTTTCTTTTACCCTATTTATTATAAATTACTTTTTTCTTAATTTTTTTTTGACCTGTTATGATGATTTTTACTTTGTCCTTTGACCATACATACACCAGTGGATATATTAAGAAGATCCTCTGTAATATCAGTTGCACTATGACCCTACACTAGCAGTTATCATGGGGGATTGTTTGTCCTATGGCTACGATCAAATCATACACCTCTGGTTGTATTGAGTATTCCCTTTATTATAGTCTATAATCTGATCCTACACCACTGCTTCGTTTATGATTTAGTGATTGTTAATAACGATAAAATAGTGTCCTACACCACAGGTTCTTAGGAGGATCTCCTCTCCTATAGGCTACCATATTGCCCTATAGCAGTACAAGTGATTATTATTGCTTACGTAACTCAAATAAGGTGTCCAAACTAAATGCGTCTCACCGTCAAACATTAGTTTTGAGCTTTGCTTAGAACTTTTACTTTGTATGTATGGTATCTGACAATCTCATAGGCATATCCATTTGATAAAATGTCAAAGCTTTTCTACATCTTAATAAGGTATTGACGATTAAGGAAATGGCTGTGAGTCACCCACCCACTTTGAACATTAGTAAAAGTTTGAAAAGAAAATGAACAATCTGACTCATACCTAAAAATGTAGGTTTCTGGGACTAAAAAATATATATATTTTTTTAGCTATATCATTAGTTATTTTAACTAATACCTAATACATAAATGTATGGCATATGTAAATAATTTTATGAGAAAGAAAAATAAACTCTCTATATCTATCTAGTCCATATATTAAATGGTTTATATTGTAAATACTGCCCAGGGTCAATGGGTCCACTTCTTAGAGCATCATCCTTCATGTGATGCACTATGACTAAGTGTGTCTCAGAACCAAAACGGATCCCACTTATTAATGGGCCTTTTTTTTCACGGCAATTTGTCCACTCTGACAGATGAGCAAGTGTGTCCTCTGTAGGAACGGGAAAAAACTATGACAAAGTCATGAGCTAATGAAACGACTCATTAACGGGAAGGGGCGCTCCCCCTCCCTGAGCCTGGCGCTCCCCCTCCCTGAGCTTGGTGCTCCCCCCTCCCTGAGCCTGGCGCTCCCCCCTCCCTGAGCCTGGCCGACCACATGATTCACGACTGGGCGCTCCAGGACACTCTTTTATTGGACAGGAGTGGAAGAAGGGATGGTGTGGTCGAGTGAAGGTGGCACGGCATGACTTGGTACACTGTGGAGACTGCGTGACGACGCAGGAGGCAATGCAGAGAGAACTAATCACAGTTTGTCTTCTTTACTTTGTCCTTCAAAGACTTGGTGCACCCTCCAGGGTGTGTGGGGCCGTGATGAGGCTGCTGCTCAGAGCTAGCGGAAGGGGGAGGTTTCAATAGGTGGGGTGTAGAGGAATGTCTTTGATATTGTAGCTAAGCTTGGAGACATTGCCACCCAACTTTGTGGCAGCGACCAAGTGATTAGAATGGGTGGAGAACCTGGTTCCATGGCAGTTAGAGGCTAGACTTACTGTTAACCAGCCTGCTGTCAAGGGCAACAAAACTAGTTTACTTTTCCAACACAAAATGTCAATGCAGACAGTTCATTAGAAGAGGCATGACTGCTCTCCACATTCTACAATGACCTTCCTCCACACCCTCACCAAACAGTTTTTGATATATTGCACTCCTGTCTGTGATACCTCTGAAGGAGGTCCCACTGCGCTGTTCCTCAATAATCCCGTCCATTTCCTCAGGTAACCTCAGCTGAAATGGACTTTTAACTGCCAACACCTTACTCTCTTTTTCTCTGTCTTTCTCTCCACTTCACCGTATTTTGTCCTCTCCTCTGTAGAAGCCGTAACTCTTGGTTTCTCTAAGTGCATCCTGGGCTTGTGTCCCACCCCTATGCATTACTTTCTCTGGAGTTATTTATGAAGTGAGCGTACTTAATCATCACAGGTGACACCAGTATGTTGAAACAGTGTAGGACTTCTAAAACATGTTGATTCAAAGTCAAACCCAATTTATTCCCCATGCTGGTAACCTTCCAACCTTTTATAACTCAATAGATTAGCACATATATACCTCTAGACATGGATAGTGTTCAGTCAATTATTAAAGAATGGTCAGAAAGCTGATGCACAGCTAAGAACAAAGAAACCACAGTATTAAATGGGAACTCAAATTCATGGGTGATCAAATTGATCTCAAAAGAGAACGACATCAAACAGACAATGAATCATTGCTAATTAACTTATGATTCATGCCTTGGTATGTCATAATTAAACCTCGTGTGGAGTAGGCCCTCAGAAAGTCACTTCTCTTACCTGGTGTTATGACCCTCTTACCTGCTGACAGGTGTCTACGCGCCAGCAAGCACGTTCTGTCTCAGCGACCTGTCACCCCGCCATATGTCTTTTCAAGTACGTTTAACAAAACATTTTTATAATGGTTGAACTAGGTGTATCGCCCAATGACATTTGCGGACCATTATCTAAGAATGGGCTATGTATTAGAGCGCTACGTCACTGGATTACTCAAGCATTAGATCATATGTTGAACTATTTGAGTGCTCAATAGGGAGATTCTTGTGACAGACAAGGCTATTCACACGGTGACCTCACTTTCAACCCAGCATACCTCACACAAAGCCCTTGCATTTTTCAAAAACAAATTTGTTCTTTCTTTCTGTGTTCTTTTCATAGTTGTCCCACTCTGTTGTGTCACAGAGGTTCATGTGCTGCAGTATCACTGATTGGTACAGGATGAGACTGCTGAGTAAGCACTTTTGGCAAGCCTCACAGCACAGGGCCGAGTTTACATGAGGCTGAGTGGGACAGATTCTGCTCGGGTCTGAGTTTACAGTAGAAGAGAGACAGACTGGAGTTAGTGTTCTTACATTAACAAGCGCACCAAGCAAGGCGCATACACACTGACGTCTTTTCACCCGACAGTATATTGCTTGGTTTGCATCTAAATCAGAGCTTCAGCTTGAGGTTTAGTGTATACAAGATACTCTTCCATATACACATGCTGCACACACACATACGCATACAGACACACACGCATCCTCACACGCACACATAAACACTTAAAAGACTTCAAATCCATAATGAAAACAAAACATTGCTGGAATGACTCACTGAATAACTGCTGAAATAACTCGTGGAACCTCTGCCAACTAAAGTGTCCTTTCAGCACAAAAACCTTCGGGGCCGTAGTCGCTCGAAGAAATCCAGAGATCAAAATTTGCTTAGCAGAGTCAATATTTACTGGGATCTGAACAGTTTATTTCAACAGCCAAGGGACCTCATGGCATAGTTCATCCCCTTTATTTGTCTAGATTGTGTTTATCTGTATTTCATCCTTTTAGCGTGCCAATCTATACCCTCATGGGTGAGGTCACTCACAACTCTTTTGGCCTGCTGTTACCTAGCAACTGTAGTCAACAGACTGACCATGAAAGACTTTCCTGACTGATCAGCGAGCAAAGAGGCTATACTGGTAGTCAGACTTGTAAAACAAATTAGCTGTAGAATGTTAGACTTTGGCTTAAGGGCTTAACTGGCAAATTGCGTGAAATTAATCTAAACATCAGATTATGGGGTAAATAAACCTTGCTCTCAATATACCGACGTGACTAACACTTAGGGTTAGGTTAGTTACTGTACTTAGCTGTAAGTTATAACTAGTAATATGCAGTTAGGGTGCGGTTAGTTAGTTAGCTTTGGTTAGAGCCAGATGACCTGCAGTTAGGGCTCGGTGGTTTCTGTGCTTAGCTATAATTATAACCTTTGACCTGTGTCTATGCCTGCATTACTGCTACTTGCAAAGGTTTCTCTCCTTTGTTGT
>JAVQIZ010025710.1:0-11628 GCA_036023535.2 Galaxias brevipinnis | reverse complement strand
TAGACTGGCGACCTGTCCAGGGTGTACCCCGCCTCTCGCCCTGTGTCGGCTGGGATAGGCTCCAGCCCCCCCGCGACCCTGCATAGGATAAGCGGTATAGCTAATGGATGGATGGAACTTAGTTTCACAACATATATAAGTGTTAAAATATATCGACAGCGATATTAACGAGTTAACGCGACCAATTTTTTTGACGCAATGAACGCAGTCGTAAATTGGATTCGTCTAATCGCCCAACCCTAATATATATATATTAGGGTTGGGCGATTAGACGAATCATCGCATCAATGCAAAAATGGCCGTGACAATGTCTACGACTGCTTGTCATCACCAGCCTCCCGGTCTGTTTGTCCTTGTGTTATATGTTACTTTCAGCTTTTATGCAAGGAAATGGCTAGGGGTGCCATGGTGTCTTAGTACCCTGGTTCTTTATGGGTAAGGAGCTCTGGAACTACCGCTTACCGGGCTTACAGAGGAATTTAAGTGAACTAAAGCAAGATTAGAAATGACACTTACGGAATCCCGAGACAGTATTGTAAGAAAAGCGGCAACCACATTAGCAACAGGACGGAAATGGAATCCAAAAGAGGCAGTACTGCAAGCAAAAGCAGCCCTTAAATATATGAAAATAGTAGGACAAGTACAACATGGACGAGGAGGATTTGGACTTGGTACAAGTAAACCGAGATGGTCAAAAGAAACCCTTTTGGAACGACGCAAATTAGTGATAGAACAGATACTTAAGCAAGAGGAGGCAGTAAGGAGCGCTAAAACTGTCTAACAAGCTAAACAGGGCCGATGGATGAACTGGGAATGTGTAGAGCGGCGGAAAATGACCTGGAAGGACTTGTGGGGAATGGAATCCACAAGAATTTGCTTCATTCTTCATTCTTCACACCGACAATTCACACACATCAGCCAATGGGTAGGTGAGGATCCAACTTGCCCCCTATGTGGCGAGACAGCTAATCTCAAACACATAATGGCTGGGTGCAAGATGAGCATTACTCAAGGAAGATACACCTGGCGCCACAATCAAGTACTAAAATGCTTGGCGGAAGCAATAGAGCATTGGCGCTCAACAGTTAATGCCATGCCAATTGGAGCAGAGGGCGAGATGCACCACATTCGCTTTGTCATGGAGGGAGTTCCGGGAAAGAAGAGTTATAGAGCAAAACAAAGCTCAGGGCAGCTGAGGTGAGCATGTGATTGGAAAATGCTTGCTGATGTCGGCCAACAACTGAGAGTCCCATCGGAGATTGCAGCAACCAACTTAAGACCAGACTTATTACTCTGGTCCAACACACAGCAAACTGTTTATTTTATAGAGCTAACAGTCCCGTGGGAAGAAGCAATAGATGAGGCTTACGAAAGAAAGAAACTCCGCAATAGCGAATTAGCAGCTGAGGCAGAACAGTGAGGTTGGAGAACAAAGGTGTGCCCTGTGGAAGTTGGATGCCGTGGATTTGTGGCAATATCAACAACCAAACCACTTAAGGAGTTGGGGATCTGCGGTAAAGATTTGCGCCAGACCATAAAAGCTATATCAGAAATAGCAGAAAGAAGTAGCCAGTGGCTGTGACTGAAAAGGAAGGATCCTATATGGGCACAAAAATAAAAAATATAAAGAAAAAATAAAAAAAAATAAAGAATATAATGCTGAAAAACCAAGAAGTGGTTTAATCTCAGGACAATGGTACAAAAGGTAAGTCGTTCCTGCAGAGCGTCATTTATCATGCCTGCAGGAACAGAGTAGGGAAAGATTATCTTCTTTCCAGGTGGTAGGTATCCCTGCAGAGTTGGCAGAAAGTGCCTGCAGGCATAGGGAATAGGGATAGGTATAGGGATATCTGCAGAGCGTCATATATTAAGCCTGCAGTAACATAGTAGGGAACAATTATCTATCATTTATATACATATTCCTTCAAATCAAGACGTCCCAATATGCAAACTAGAACATGCCCGTTTCCATTCACCTCTTGTTTTCCTGAGGACCGCTTGTCCCATAAACCTTAAAGTTTACCCCTCTTTACAACAAGCCCCATCCTTACCTATCATAAACTAAGGAAGCAGAGTCCATTAGCCCCCCTATCCTTCTCTTGGTTCATCTGTTCACTCCTAGGATCTGTTAATCCCGAACGCTCATCTTTACTCAGGGTAATAAAAACAATGATGTCATGTTTACTTTTACAACTCTCAGCTTCCTGCACTCCTCCCTGTTCTACCTCCATTTGGTGCCCTAAAGTATCCTGGAGCCTGCATCTGCTCACCAATGCTTCACCCCCATCTTACTATGCCTGTCTCTCTCTCTAGTCATCTAGTTACATAAAACTAATTGTAAACTATGGTATTCTTACCTACTAACCTTTAATATTGTTTACACATACTTGATTACAAAACAGGTATCTACTTTTTAACATTAAATATACCATACCTGCAGCCTGGCCTCGTCGATCTGCAGCCTGTGAACCATCTTGACCGAAGGATCGTGGCTCCGTTGGATGCAGAGTGGATGTGGACGTGGAAGAGCTCAGTCGGTGCAATCTTTTGTTTCTGCAGCCGGCTGAAGTGGAGCCTGTTGCGCATTGTTTAGGACAGTGGTTCTCAACCTTTTTGAGTCGCGACCCCCCAGAACAATGAGGTTGGTGTTCGCGACCCCCCCCCGAAAAAAGCAAACGTGTGAATGCGTGAGAAATATGCGGTGTGGAGTGAGAGCGTGAAGAGGCTCATTTGCGTGACTCTCAATGCGTGAGTTGGCAGCTCTGCTAACCCTTTTAAGCCATCTCTCGACGTGTCGCTAAATAGGTAATTCATTAGGGGCTTTAACCCTGCATGTTTCTAGCCACCAATGTTTTTTTTAAAGAAATATTTCTATCATGTCTCACATTTAGATGTTAATTTAAATGGTTTTAATATTTTCAGAGCAGATAGAATCAAATGAGGTGGTTGTGTTGCTATTATGCCCAAAACAATTTAAAGGTATCTTTAAAGGTTTGCACCTCAGTCTCAGGTCAACATGAACTTTTAGTGAACAATGTAAATCTAAGTCACGGGTTACCTCTTGTTGCGGTTGTGTATCCTCCGCCTTTCGTTAATTCAACTGCTCTAACCAGTTTATCAGAGTTACTTATCTTTGATGAGTTATTATGGAGGACTATAACTTGGACTGGATGTCCAAAGCTGCTGATGATTTAAAACATTTGTGTAATGAGTTCAATTTTACGCAATTAATCACAGAACCCACACGGCCAAATATGAGGAATGCCAATAAGTCTTCCCTGTTGGATCTGATCCTGACCAATAGGCCACATAAATACACGGTGTGTTCCCAATAGATTTTAGTGATCACTGTCCAGTTGGCTGTATTAGAGACACTAAAACAAAGATATCTGTATCTCAGTATATTTTTAAGAAATTTGTTCAGCAGGCATTTTTACATGACTTGTATGACAGTGATCTGTCATCTATAGCTAATTTGACCGAAAATGAGTATGCGGTATGTCAACAGTACATAGTATGTGAAATTTGAGTATGGAAAAAGTTCCCGGATGACATACTCAAATTGGGGAAATGTTGAATACCCGAGAGAGGTTACTAGATGATGCTTCACGCCCCAAAATGCAATTTGGCAACTTCCTCCTAGCTTTGACAGCATTACAAAAATGGGTGTTGGTCACATGTTCCAGTTGAGTATACTAACAATATAATCAAATCTAAAAGTAGTATTCTAGATTTTGTTTTAAGTAGTCAGTATATAGTATGTACTCATTGAGTATGTAGTAGATAGTATCTAAGTAGGCTAGTCTCTTCCTCACTTTCGTTTGTTCTGGTCGCATGCCTTGCTGGTTCCCTGTACACCCTGAACACCCCCACACTAATTTTCCACGCACTCACCACACTACGCACTGATAACACTGATATACACCCTTACTGTGTTCGAGTATGTGGAGGAGCCTGGAAAGGGGTAAATAAAACTATTTGTTAAACCTTTACTGTGCGTGCATCTCCATATTTGTTATGGCCCCAAGAGCCAGGTCATAACAAATGTCCTACATTATTTACACTTTATATTAATGATATATGTGCCTCTGTAAAGTACATTTCTATGCAGATGACACCATTCTTTATTCCTGTGCTCCATCCATGGAACAGGCAATGTCAAACCTGACAAGGGCATTTAATTGTACAGACATCCCTTAGAAATCTAAGATTAGTCCTTAATGAGTCAAAAACTAAATATATGCTTTTCTCAAGGTCCAAAAAGTTAGATTATAAGGCATATAACATTTGCTCCCTTAATGAGACCCAAATTGAGCGTGTTGCAGTTTACAAATACTTGGGAATTTCAATAGATGAAAAGTTATAATTTACGACACATTGTGTTTCAACTCACAAAGAAAGTGAGGATCAGACTTGGAGCTCTACATAGACTAAGGTCATGCTTTTCACTTGAAAATAGAAACACCATTGTAAAATCTACTCTCTTGTCAGTCATGGATTATGGTAATTGTGTATTTGCATGCAGCCCCAACTATTTTAAAGTCCCTTGATGCAGTTTACCACAGCGCTTTGCCTTTTGTAACTGGGGATAGTTTTAGAACTCATCATTGTACACTATACAAAAGTATGATGGTCTTCTCTTAGTGATAGGAGAGAAAATCATTGTCTCTTTTTTGTCTACAAGGCATTGCTGGACAAATTACCTTTTTACCTTACTTTATTAAAACACCAATCTAGTAGTCACAGGACACGCTCACAGGACTATAAAACCCTTGAAAGCCGCAAAGTGAACACAGAACTGGATAAATCAGCTTTCAGGTTTTTTGCCCCGGATAAATGGAACCAGATTAAAGAGGAATTTAAATTCGAGCAGTTTGTTTCTGTCAAAACAATTTAAACTTTTACTGGAGGATTTGGGAGCTGAAGAGTGTTCTTGTTTTGGTTGAAACTTAAATATTGTGCTGTATTGTAAATATTGTATTGTAAACATTTTTATTTATAATTTTTGTTGTTATAATTGATATATTCTGCCTTTAAACAGGGCACTGCTGGAAAAGAGACCTGGTCTCAGTTGGTTTACCCTGTATATATTAAAATAAATAATAAAATAATAAAAAAAATAAGGTGCTGCTGGCCTAACGTCCTGTTTGTATGCATCATTGTTCACTTGAAATTGAAATGTAAAAACGTCAATATATTTACTTATTTTTTGAGGGGGCAGTGGCACTGTTTCACAACTCCTTAATACTATATGCTGTCAATATCAGGGCTAGAAATTAACTTTTTTTAAGTGATGGCAGAAGTTTGCTACCAGTTTTATAACGCGCTTCACCAATGCCTTTTTTGTTGATACACAACCGAGAAATCCAAAATCGCTGAATACCTTTTTGTTCAATTAAGCAGGTTGTGTATTTACATTTTTTGTCCCACCCTTAATCAATTTTGATAGGCCAGCAGACAAAAACTCAAATTGACGATTTGGCAAAAGTGAAACTATTTTCAAAAAGAGGCAAGGTACACCGTTTTGAAAAAGGAGAATGCCAGTTGCATCTTTACATAATGGTGAAGTGCCGCTGAAAGTTGAAAAAACGTGTACAATGGACACGGCAAATATGCTGCAATCTGCAGTGAAAAAGTGGTAGGCTTAGGCTAGCAATATTTTGCTACCATTGCCACCGGTAATTTCGAAATATACACAATAATATGGATTTTGTTTCACAGAGTTGAGGGGGCAAGTGCCCCCTTTGTTTGAATGGGGACAACGCCACTGGAAATAACTAATGTATTGTTATTGTTAATGGCGTTGTTCATTAATTAATTATTCACTCACTCACACACACTAGAATTCTTAATGGGCCGAAAGATTACTGCCCAGGGCGACCTGAGGCCTACACCTCTAAGCAGGATTTGGGGTTGGCGAGGTAACTTCAGGTTATCTGTGCCGCGACTGTGGGTCACATTTTACCGGGGTAAATCGCCATGGTAACATATGATGCACACTTAATCCTGCTACGGAGCAGGTTATGTTCGAGATAACAGATCAAAACTTATAAAAGCACCACCTATTGACCAATCAATTGTCTTGTAAAATAGACTCATCAATCCTAGAAGATCCCGTGGACCTCGGTTCAAAGTTCAAAGTTAAGTTTTATTCGTCATATCATACAGTATGCCTATATCCCCGCCATCCCCCCTGTCAAATCGCACACTCATACTCACTAACAGTCATAGACAAATACACACACATTTACAGACAATTGCCCACACTCATATACTAATACACACACACACACACATAGACAAATACACACATACTCATTGGCAAATACACACAGCGGGCTTCAGTGAGAATGGGATACAGACAGTTTTAGGAGTACAGAGGACTCTGTTTCATCTTCAACCTTCTCTGATCAAGTCCATGCAGTTGGTATTTTCTACATAATTGGCTGTGCGTGTGCTTGCATGTATTTGTGTAATAGAGGGAGAAATACATAGAAAAAGAGAAGGAGAAGAACTCTAAAGGATTATGAAACCTGACAACAGTTTCTAAGGGCTTTTGTTCCTGTGTTGAGCTGCCTGTCTGAGAGGTCCAGGACGGGGGACACATGAACAATATGTTGTTGATTAGCCCTCCAATGTTATACACTGAGACATAAAGACAACAGCCTCTAATTTCACCCCACCATGTTGACAGGGTTAGAGTTTAGATGTCACACACACACACACACACTCAAAGTAAGAGTGTTTTTAAATGTGACAGGGTTGACAGTGATTTGGTGTTACGCTGACATTGACGTGACCGCACTGACACTTCTCTACGTGAGGGGGAAGTTCCTCAAACGTGCAATGGGTTGGTGTGTGTGTGTTTTTGTTTCACAAGTCAGGCAGAAATAGACTAATCTTTCAATTATGCCTCAGTATGACCTGTAGGTTGGTCGTCAGGCCTGTACTTGTGGGAAGAGGTGGATGTAATATAGAGGATCGAGAGATATAATGAGAGAGAGAGAGAAAGAGAGAGAGAGAGAGAGAGAGAGAGAGTCATAGAAAAAGAGGCACAGATATCCCCTGGTAGAGCAGCTGAAGGGTGGGTGTAAAGGATCATTTATAGGCTGTTTGCACTAGACAGCAGCAATGATGAGAGGAGGATGAAGTAGGAAGGACATCAAGAACATGGCACTACTCTTGCTGGACACGCGTGTGCGTGTGCGTGTGTGTGTGCACATGTTTATTGATCATGCTAGCTAAAGATCTACAGGCTCCGTTAGCCATGCCTCTGAGTCATGGTTGTGAAAGAGCGATGGCAAACACTCATGAATAACAATGGACCTCTGGGTTTGTGTGTGTCTGTGTGTCTCAATTGTAATAATAAACTAGTACTAGCTACCATTTTTTGTTTCCTCGGTCGGTGTCCTTTTTAATTACCTATTGAATGAGCAAATGTTTAATTTGAATAATAAAAAATAATAAAAGATATGTGGTTACGCTGTTGGCGTAATAAACCTTATTCATTTAAAACTACAAAAAGGAAATATTTCCATTTGAGAACAAATTGCATTCTGACCTATGTAACATGTTGCTTGTGTCTGGATGTACTAAGTACAGGTGTTAGAGGCACCACGATTGAACAATCAGAAAGGAGTGTTTTAACAACGCTCTTTCAACCCTCTTCTCAATTTCAGCAAAATGGTTAATCTTTTAAACTCAAAGAATATCGTTGGGCCAAGTTGCTCCCAATATATAATTTGCCTTTTTCCATAGAAATCTCCTGCCAAAGAATTGTATGATTTATTTTCTTTAAAACAATTTTCTACATTTTAATTTAGAAAAGTGTTAGGAAATGGAACTGATAAATGTTGCACGTTGTTTGTAAGGAAAGCAATTATTCTATTTGATCATTGTCTCTCTCCCTCTCCCTCTATGTAGCTTGGTGTCGATCATCCGAGGCCAGGTTTTGACAGCAGATGGAACTCCTCTGATTGGAGTTAATGTGACGTTCCTGCACTACCCTGACCATGGATACACCATTACACGAAAGGATGGCATGTATGTCACACACACACACACACATTCATTTACCACACACACTCATTTCACTTTAGGATTCATGACAAGAAAAATAATGCATATTTTTTTCAACAATCGACTAAAGTAACTGCTTCACAAACAATCCTAAAACAAGAAAGGAAAAGGAATAAGGGAGAGTACAAATATCAAAGAATAAAAAACGAAACCCTGAAAGCTCTTACCTTCCATCCCTTTCCTTACTCGGATCACGCACAATCCTCCTATGCAAATATGCAGCAGTGGCCAAATGAAAGCATTGCCTTATTAAAAGACCACGGACCTCCTTAAAATGCATTAGATTTACAAGGGCAATATCAATCACTGCACTCTCTCACAAACACACACACAAACAAATACATTACACATTTAAAGGAAAACACACACACAATTGAATACCAACATCAGCGTAGCCTTTACCCTGATAGACAGGAAAAGCAATCTGGGTGGTCACAGTGAAACATTTCATTAGATAACACCACTCTATTCCAGCACAGGGAAGAGCAGTAGAGGAGGATCATAGTGAAAATCCAGCAGAGAGATGAGGCTAAGGTAATACAACACAATAGGTCATCATTGTCAAATTTCAGTGTATGTGTGTGTGGGGGGGGGATCCAAAGATATATCCTATATCCTATTCTATATTACTAGTGGCATGGCAGATTGGAAGACAACGCCTCCTAATGAAAAGGGAGCAGGGTTCAGCCAACGACAGTAGCGTTGGCACAGGGTCAATGTAGTAGGCAGTAAGACACGCTCCGCCACTGTTGTCTCTTTGATTCATGGGAATTGAAAAATGTGGTTTGATGTGTCAGGAATAGACAGCACCACGTCCCTAAATGGATCACAGCTAAACCACTGAACCACAGGCAGATTGATGTTTAGATTAGCGTTGATAGTCAAAGTTATCTCCTCAAAAGTAGATGAGGGTTGGACGTATCCAAGGAACAGACAGAGATGCAGTTGATGAGTTTTATTTTATTTTAGATGAGTTAGGTGGGTACTTGGTGCAGAGGATGTGTTTGATGGTGAATTTCATGTCAACAACTTCAATAAAGAAGTTAGAAAGAGTGAACTATAAAATATGCAAACATGAATATTATCAATACATGAAAAAGTATAAAGGAACATTAATTCTAAATATACATTATATAAATACATTTTTAAATAATTAAGATTAAAAAAAAAAAAAGATTCAAAAGCCAACAGATATAGGGTAAAAAAAACATGTCGAACCCAATTGCAAGAAACAGGCTAGGATGGTGCCTAAACCCAAAATCACACAAACTCTGGTGACGCTAATCTTAGGGCAAATAAATACACAGAATTGACCTCACATTCAATGACTGAAACACAGGGATTATATAGAGGGAGACACAGGTGAAAACAATAATGGACAGAGCAGGTGAAACCAATGCTCCAGACGATAGGTGCGTTGGGTGCTGTGTCTCTGGCCGTGAGGCGCCTGGTGGAGGAAACAGACTGGCTCCTGTGACAACAGATTCATGGTTATCATAAAACTAGCTACTAAGATAGCAATGACAATGGCAGAGAACATGAAATAGAAGTAATAGAATCAGCACAAGGCGCATTAAACTGGACGAATGAAACCAGAAGAAAACACCCGTCTTTACGCTGTACATTGGCCCAATTTAGATCAGTGATCTTAGTTTAGTGGTGGCACATGCACACATATTTAAATCACCACTCAGGCATGGACAAAGAAAAGAAAATTATCCTAGGAATTTTTATTAATAAATGATTGTTATTTTCAAACAGAAAATATTTCACTGTGGAACATTCCTTTGCGAGCAAAAACATGTATCATTAAACTTGCATTTTAGATTTGTTATTTATGTAATTTGTTTATTATCCATAGTCTGCAGTCTGTATTAATTTGGAAGGGCTACCCTGTAAAAGGTCTTCTCAATAAATGGATTAGTGGCCTAACCACCGGATGATTGAGTTTCAAAGGTATTGTTTTTTTTGTAAATTGTTTTTAAGAAAATATAATTAATATAATAAAACATGTTTTAAATTAAATATAATTTCCATCAGCTCTATAAAGGGTTAAATGTCCCAACTGGATGAGAAATAGAGTTTCTGTTGGTGCTCGCTTTTGCCCCGCCTAAACATGCAGCAATGTGATAGCTGGATTGAATTTTGGATGTAAACAGTGCTTAGAATTGGGGGGGGAAGTGGGACTGAGTACCCAGGGCCCACGGAAGCCAGGAATGAAAAGTTTGTTTTTGTTTACAATTTGTTATTTCTAAGTAATTAGTGTTACGATGTCTCAACTAAATAAAAATGGACTAAATGAATCGATTGAGAAAACTTTGAGCTGAACTTTGTGTCCCAAAAATATAGGCCTAGTGGTCTCTGAGGCCCCTCTTACAAAAGGTCAAAATGGTTTAGTAGGCACCTGTACACAAGGAACCATGTCTAAACACGGCTAATCAAACCATGTGACTGCTATTCACAGCATGTCTTTCCTTAAGAAAGGAAATAAGGATACCAAAAAAGAAAGAAAGAAAGAAATGAGAAGGAAAAACAACTGCTAACTATTTTTTTTCAAAAGAAAGGTGAGCACATAACAGAATTGTTTAAAGCTGAAATCCGCAGTTAAGACTGAAGGCAGTCAGCAGGAATCTAGCTTGGAGCATATTTGCTGGGCTGATATAATCGCTAGCCCGACAATCAAGCTTTCTCCTTCGTGGCAACGAAAATACAGCAACACCCTGTCTGACTATGGAAGCCCATAAGGGACTTTATTCAAATGAAAATGTAAACTTGAAAATGCAAATGCAATTCAACAATAGCATTATCGCTTTCCACATTTGTATGTGTTATTGGAGTCAAAATGTAAATGAAAAGGCAATCATCCCATTTGCGTTTGCATTTTCAAATGCTTCAATGGGCATTCTGTGTCAATATTCAAATTCAAATGCAAAAGCTGTTTGAGATTACATTTTCAAAGTCCTACCCCGCCATACTGCGGACAATATTCAAATGTGAATTCAAACTTGAAAATTAAAAAGCAATATAAAAAATGTATCCTCATTTCCCATTTGTGCAAGCATTATCTATGTCACATTTAAAATTAAAATGCAGTTGTCAAACAATTTGAAAATGAAAATGAAATCGCATTTGCCATTGCATTTTCAAAGACTTCATTTTCAGTACCACGCTGTGCAGTGAACAATATTCAAATGCAATACGTGAATCAGCGCTAGGAGTCTATTGCATTTGCATTTTCAAGTCACCACGAACTCTTTGGGACAGAACATGAAAATTCAAATGTTATCTGTCAGTCCTCTCTTCAAGGCGGGTCTTTAGTTAGGATGTCACTTCCTCGTTTAGTGACTTGCTTCATTAACCTTTTACCAACTCCTTGTTGGAGGTGCTATTTCACAAGTCCTTAGCCATCTTTTTGTGCTGCAAGTTCTATGGTATTGCATTTATTAAAAGAAGTATATTTATTAAAATCTCCCTAATTATTCACAATGACAGTGCTGAAACGAAGAGAAGCAGGACAGCCACATAGCTGAACGCTTGCTGTGGTCTAAT
>JAVQIZ010025695.1:0-14610 GCA_036023535.2 Galaxias brevipinnis | reverse complement strand
GACACGTCCCACCTTTCTGAGGGAGTCTGGTGTTTTAATTATGTGTGTGAACATTTCTTTTGAGTGTGTGTGTGTGTGTGTGTGTGTGTGTGTGTGTGTGCTATGCGGAGTGCGTGCGTGCGTGCGTGCGTGTGTGTGTGTGTGTCATGAGAGCTATCACAACATTTCTAGCTTTGATCTCAGTTGGAGTTCCCCCTTTGGTTTACACTCTGCTCCACAAGGCTTTGGTGAACCCATCAAACTATGCAGATATGCAACTCCTTTCACTGCCAATCAAACCAGTCCTCTCCCGGCTATCCCATTTCTAAGGAGTGTTTGAAGCATTGATGCTAACGGCGGTGAAATAAAGGATTGGTGTGATTTAGATTTGCTGGATAGTTTGACAATTGATCAAATGAAGTAGCTTTAACTCTAAAGCCATTCTCTGTGGTCAGTGATGTTTGTTGCTGTTTTTGCTGTCTGGAGGAAATTAACTGAAGTGTCCGAGCATTTGGCTCCCATAAACACCTTCACACGGCTCAGGCACACAGTGGCCGTTGCACCTGAAACAACAGAGGGCTGGTGATAGATGGAGATGGATGTTCAAAGTGCGGGCCCGTGCCATGCTAACACTGAGCTCGGGTCATTGACTGTTTGAAGAAACCCACTGTCGAACAACAGGCTCTAGAAAATAAAAAAAAATGGCTCTAGAGCCCTTCTTCTACAACTGTCCACCCAAACTGGATATTAAATGTAAGCGGCCACAGCAATGCTTCAGATATATTTCACTTTAGCAATTTGTGTACAATTACAAACCTGCATGTATGAACTTCAAAGCACGCTGTTGATGATGGAACCTTATTTCGTAATTATTTTTTGGCCACCCTGCTTCAATAGACGTTGTGTGCTAGGTTAAAGCGAGGAAGCTCAGAGTATCGTGACTAGAAGGCAAGGTGATGCTGGGCCTGCTTTTTATGAGAGGGACCACAATACTGCAACCCCCCCCCTTTGCAATCCCCCTCCCTCTGAACCCCCTAAACCCCACCCTTCTGCACCAGTGGAAACAAGCGATCACCTCGTATCCTTTTACATATTCGACGGCTTTCTCAGCAAGCTGCTCTCTGCTGTAATGGAACATCTACCCATAAAGATAGGCATTGCAGGCTCCTTCAAAGATATCCACCACTCTCTCCTCCACACGTTTCTATTTCTCTCTCTCTCTCTCTCTCTCTCTCTCTCTCGCTCTCTCTCTCCCACTCTCTCTCTCTTTGTTGCTCAGTAGAGAATTGCTGGAAAATGTGAAAGAACTTTCCACAGCGAGAGCCAAAACATTGGAAATTTCTAGCTGAAAAAAAGGCAAGTGGCAATCAAGTTTAAACAGTTGTGCTAATGTAAATTAATTGGTTCTAAAGACCAGTGAGGGCTTGAAGCGCGTTTATCTTACCAGTTCATAGTTCAAAATGTACTGACCTGCATACTGAGAGATGCACTGGCCTGCAGAGAGAATTGACGTTATAAACAAACAAGCATTTTGTTTTACCTACAGATATGTAAGATATAATCCAAAATGATGGTTGAACAGAATTACTTTACTCCTACTGCCACCAATAAAGACTCAACAACTGAGAAATATACATAGAGGTCTCCAACAGCAGAACAGTACGGACACCACTATAAAAAAAAAATAAAGATATAACACGCCTCATACATATAACCTGAGAGTGTGTTCTCTCCTTTCAGCCTTGGTAATGACCTGTAAAGTGAATCGCTCCATGAGTGTGTTCTTTATGGCACCTGAACGTCAGGCCTTATGACTTGGCCTCAGAGGAGGCCTCTCTCCCTCCCACTGGTTTACAGCTCCAGGCTGGTTAAGTCAGGGAGGGGGGCCTGGGGGTCTGATGGGCCCATGTTTAGGGTGGTCTGCTGGGCCCTGCCACAGCACAGCCGAGGACCCGAGATTGACACGCACATGCATCAGGTTCCCATTACTGGCTTACTCCACCTCCAGGCTGGCTCACACATACATGGCTGTCTCCGACACGCTTTCTGAATTATACGTTTATACTTTTGCTCTGATGTGCAGTGCATATTCTACATTCACAAGAAAAGCATTATGGCAACTAAGAAAAATATTCAGACCAGTTGAGTGCCTGTGAACATACCCCCTTGAAGATATTTCTGGTTCACCTTTTATTATTGTAGAGTTAATTCTTGGCTACGCTGTTCAACTTGGGCAATTCACAAATGGAAATCAGCGCTTACAATATTTGCTTATAGGTGAACTCATAAAATGTCTGCTACAAACATTAGTATTCGAGGGTAAGCCTGGTTGTTCGTTCAGGTTCTTTCCTGTTTCTGCTGGGGGACCACAAGCTGCAGAGATGACAGAACCCTTGAGTGTTATTGGTGGAATGTCGGTGAGACAGGGAGATGTGCAACGAAGAGGCTGTCGAGCTACCAATGCTCTGAAATACTTTGTCCCAATGGCTTTACTTTCAACATTGTTAGACACACATCTATGTGACACATGCTTTATTGAATTATCATTAGTATTCATTCCATACACTAAATATCTTCAGAACCCGACCTTCTGAACTTCGGTAATTGCCAGTTCATACTCTTGAGAAATATTGGGCAACATGCCTAAATTAACATGCAGTAATAGTCAGAGGAGTTGAATCATGGCTCGTCTGTTTGGGGTGAGGAGAGAAGAAGCCTTTCCCATTCATTAATCTCATTCACCCAGTAATTCCCCTTATTGGTGCATTCATCACACAGTCAACTCTTTGCTCTTAGGCCAAATAACCTGGCCTAGTTCTGTTCTCGACCCAAATATGTCAGACTCAGTCAGTGTTTAAAATCTTTTCCCAAATGTTATATAAAAAATATATGTATGTTTTTGAACAGCTTGAGAGAACAATGGAAACATTATTTTCCGACAGCGGAATCCGTTGGAACTGGTCGATTGAAGACAGAAAAGTAGACGTTGGTTTCTTTAGATGGTCTCTCACTCAAAGGAGCATGTAAGTTGGCAATAATTCTATTTGATGTCTGGTTTAAACTGGCAGGGTAACTATTAAACTTTCTCCATCTCACTGATGGAAGCTGACATTTACAGGAGGAGGGGAAGTTATTGTGGTTGCCCCAGAGCATTTTAAAAGTTCCACCATTACCATCAAACTTTCTCCTATGAACCCTACCATCCTCTCTCTACATTTAAAGTAAGGCTTTTTTTTTGCGTGTTTGTAAACAGCATCAAAACCATAATTTTTTTTTTATAATTTGAATTTTAACAGTAACACTAACTTGTGTCAACTCTGCGGTCACATAAAATGAAAGAGTTACTAATCTGGAGAAAGTGATTCCTGTTACTGCAATGTGGCTGTGATGCTGGACGTCTCACATCTTGAGTCCCCCGTAGTCCCTCTGCCTCTAAGGGCTCTGGGATGGATAGTACTGGGGATCTTTGGCATGCTGTAGCATTTGGAAATTGTAATAATTGGTGTTAGTCCGTGAACATTGGGCCCACGGACTTGTTGTTCATGTGCAGCATCTCGAAAGTATGGTGACCATTAAAAACAGCTGTGAGAATAATATAATAGCTTCAAAGAGTAAAATGTTCTTTAAGTAATATCAGACTTCTGGCCTTAATAATTTCTCAAGCTCTTGCTCTTCTAAAAATGTCATGTTTCTTACACACAAACACACACAAATACAAAAACATGGGAAATCTATCAAATCCCCCACCCTCAACTCAGAAACAGAAACATGTACACAAACAAACGGGTTTTCCTCTGAGGTAAAGCAGAAACCATCAGCACTTTATTTAGAAATATCTTCTTGTCTGGGCAGTATGGTGGACTGTAGACATGCAGCCAAGTCGCTGAGACTGGAGTCCTTTTATACCAGACTAGTCAGAGCTCAGTGTAAGACTTGGAAGGTTGTGCCAGTGGAACAGGCTTGTCAGTGAGAAAGACTGGCAACTAGGCATTGTAGCCTTTCAACGTCCCCACTAAAATGAGACACACTTTTGTAAAACGGCACTATTATTGCGCTGATGCACAAGGTGCTGAACTTGTGGGCTGGGCCAATTTACCCACTGGCTCATCTTACCCCACTCTCTCTTAATGGCATAAACGACCACGTTAAACGGACATTGCTCCACGAGCGCATTATATCGCAAACGCGTTGAAAAGATGGTTCTCTGGTTCCATCTGCTGGTTAGTAAGTAAATGGAATAAATTTCCCAAAAGTCTTAAGCTGAATACTTATTTTACAGATCATGAGAATATCCTATGCCTTACCTTTCCAATTCCAACTAAGTTTGCTCAGGATCAAATAATATGTTAATGTTCATTGAAAAAAGGAAGACGACCAAAAATAGCTTAAGTGTTTGCCAGAACAAGGAAAAAGTACACATGCGGACTGGGATGGAAATTTTGACAATCTTGTTTGCCATTATTCTCCAGTACAGGGCGCTGTACAAAGTGCATCTAGATCATTGAACGATCTATGCAGGCGCAGCAAAGTTTTCTCACAAATTCAGGAGGTAGGCTACTTGTCCATGAATACGAGCCAGGCGTGGTCACCAGCAATGTCAACCAACAAGTCCAACTCTATCCTTATCAATGATCATACAAAACCAGGCGGGGTCACCTCTAGTTAGATAGAGGAAACAAGGAAAGAGAAAACAAATGAATGAAGAATATGGCTTAAATCTAAACGGCTACACGTTCCTAAAACAGCATTCTTGGATTAACTGCTGTACTGTAGCCACACCACCTTTCACTTAACTCAAGATAAGGGTAAATACAACTTTCAATTTCCTTGATATTTTCTAGTTCTGCAGCAGGTAACTGGTGACCTAGGGTGAAATCGATCCAAATTGCCTATTTGAATTAATTGTAGGCCTATTGGTCTACTAAGCATTATTATCTCATCAAGAAGTCGTGAACAGTCCCTATAGACACAGTTGTCCTTACATAGCTGATAGCTCCCAGCTGGGTTCATCCGACTGCGCCAATTGAACGCTTTATAAAGGTAATATTTACATTGGCATGTTATGAACAGTTTCTAAATAACCACACTCGGTATCAAAGTCTAAAACGAGTTTTCATACAAAATAAAAACATTTTCAAAGTGCACTTGAAAGAACATAGTTAGCAAGACAACAGTGAACTTTGACAGAACTGGCAATATAGATTAAATATGTAAACGAAGGAAACAGAGAAGAACAATGTGTCAAAACAATTAAAGTATAGAAATAATGTGTTTTTTGAAGGTATTCTGAATACCCACGTTGTTTATATATGTGACTAATATACATATAGCAGACACTTCCTAGAGCATGGCATAGCTAGGACCTGCTCTAAGCTAAGAATAGAACAAGGTTCAAGAATACCTAGTACTGTATAGTCTTTTGTATGTGGTCAGGCAGAGGCTATTTGTTTTGAATGCAAATCTTCCAGGTACTCCTTCCAAAGGTAGAGTGCACGTTTACTATCAAACACAGTTATTAGTCAGCAGCGGCCCAGCCCAGTACCTGCCCAACCCTGTCAAACGAACTGCCTCAATCAAATGACAAATTAAGCAAACCTTTGAACTTTGTCCTATATTTGTTTCACATTCAATATAATACATTTCTCTGCTTTTTATGACATAGAAAATATTGTGATGGTAACTCTGAAATGCCTTTGTGACTTGATAAATCTATGCTTCAGGCCTGTATATGTAGCATATTGCTAGTAAAAATCTAATGTGTACCAAAGAGAACACTGGAGCATACTGCACACAGCTTCTTTGTGTCCTCACATGACTTCAAGTGCCTGCATTCAGCTATACAAGGAGTAGAAAGCAGTGCAATGAAAAGAGAGCTATCTTTTGGAGCAGGCAGAACTCCTAAGGGCAGCGCTGTGTGAGACGCCACTTACTGTAGCTCTGCCCTGCCTAATGGAAGTTAAGTCAGGGCTGACTGGCTGTAAGCAATCAGCTACTGAGACACATGTTGTAAACAACATTATTTAGATCTAGTCTTGAATGGGAGGTGGCTGCATCTGTTCATGCTAGATGTTTTGTGTCTTTGACAAGAAGGATGGGGCTTGTGCAGCTTCTGAAGACCCAGTTCCTGTGCCACCTGATCATCGGCTATGTGTTCCTGGTCAGCGGTCTCATAGTCAACCTGCTGCAGGTGTGCACTCTGCCTCTGTGGCTGTTCAACAGACAGCTGGCCCGGAGTACTAACTGCAGGCTTGCCTACTGCATCGCCAGCCGTGAGTGTTTGGTTCATTTATTCAACTAGTGTTAAGATGGCTTGATACCAAGGTCTGTCTTCTAGAATGTGTGTCAGCAAACACGTAATGATTATTTTGCTTGTCATTTGATCATTTTTGCACAACAGATTTCAATATGTTGTATGTTTTCACACTGTGGACTGAGGAAGTACTTATGGGTGTTTATTTTCCCTGAACGTCGGTCCAAATTGCCTAGCGACTCGTTGGAATGTCGTTTTTCAAGCAAATAATCAAATTGCCCTGGCTGCATAACCTGGGACCAGACTGATAACGCAATACCTGCCTTTGCATTGTGTGCTTTGGTTTTGAACAAACTTAAATGCCAATGACCAAATCTGGTGATGCCAGGTAGATATTGCATGCTACTGGCTGCAGGCATTCAATCCTGTTTGTCTATGTCTCTGTGTGTCTGTATGTGTCTCTGTGTGTCTTTGTGTGTATGTCTTGTCCTCAGAGTTGGTGGCTATTCTCGAGTGGTGGTCTGGTACTGAATGCACACTCTACACAGACCCCAAGGATTACCCACTGTACGGGAAAGAGAATGGCATTGTTGTCCTCAATCACAACTTTGAAATAGACTTTCTGTGTGGCTGGACCTTTTGTGAGAGATTTGGTGTTCTTGGGGTAAGAGACAAAGATACAGATATAACATTTTGTTGACATATATGCCTAAAGATTTTTTAACAAGAATACAATCCTATCCCTTCTAGAGCTCCAAAGTGTTAGCCAAGAAGGATTTAGCCTACGTGCCAGTGATTGGTTGGATGTGGTATTTCCTGGAGATTGTCTTCTGTAAGAGGAAATGGGAAGAGGATCGAACAACAGTGGCTCAGAGTCTGCAGAACCTGCGGGATTACCCAGAAAACTTTTGGGTAAGATACAACTTCAACGGTTGATTTAAATAAATATCCAGGAAGGTATGGAGGAGACTAGCGTGATTGCGTGTTTAACAAGTAACCGTCTAATTTGGGGGGGTAGTTCTTGCTCTTCTGTGAAGGCACACGCTTCACAGAAAAGAAGCACCAAGTCAGCATGCAGGTGGCTGAGTCTAAAGGTCTGCCCAAACTGAAGCATCATTTACTGCCACGAACCAAGGGCTTCTGGATCACTGTGCAGAACCTCAGAGGAACTGGTAATGTAACACATAGTAATGTGCCATCAGTATCAACTGCTAATATGGATATTTCTTCCAATCCACATGTGTGTAATACTCTTCCCTGATCCTTTCCATGTAGTTGCTGCAATCTATGATTCTTCGTTAAACTTCAGAAACAATGAAACTCCCAGCCTACTGGGGGTTCTAAATGGGAAAAAGTACCACGCTGATTTATACGTGAGGTACGGAACAATTTTTTTTTTTTGTGCGTACTGAGTAATTCATATATCTCCGCCAGTCTAATGTTATGATAATTGCTTTACTTCTGCTTCCCTCAGGAGAATCCCCTTAGAATCTGTTCCAGAGGACGAGGCCGAGTGTGCAGCATGGCTTCACAAACTCTACCAGGAAAAGGTTACAGTATATGAGACTTTTTCAGGCGTCTCCTCTTCCATCACCTGGACATTAAAAACAATGTTTCTTAAAAATGTGGACAAAATATATACTATAGTTTTACATAGATTTTGGTACGGAACTCTGAACCTTATTTGGTTCCAAAAACTCATACTGGTGTTCTGTATCAACAGGACCGTTTTCAGGAGCACTATTCCCAGACAGGTCGTTTCCCAGGGCCCATTATCAGCCCTCCACGGCGGCCCTGGACACTGATCAACTGGCTGTGCTGGACGACCCTGCTGGTCTACCCACTGGGCCGGCTGCTGGTTCAGCTACTCTGCTCCGGCTCTACACTCACCGTGCTCAGCACAGCGGCTCTCTGCGTTGCAGGTAAGCTACACAAAATATATGTTCTTTGTATTGGCTGGCATATGGATGTTTTATGTATATTTTCTATCCGTTTATATTAACAAATGAATTGTGATGTAAATATTCCGTCCAGCATCAGATTTGACAACTCTGACGTGAGTATGGTTTACCTATTGCGTGGTTTCTTATAAAATTAATAATACATTATGGTTATCTATTTTAGTCGAATGAGATCACACTACTTTATGGAATAATCACGTTCATTAACATGTTCCAATATTGTGCTATCCTTAGATTTAGTTGCAATATTGTTATATCCTTAGTTTAGTTGTAATATTGTTCTAGATCCTTAGGTTTAGTTGTAATATTGTGCTATGCTTAGGTTTGTTGTAGTATTGGCCAGTGGTTAACTCCTTGTTCTTTGGCTTTTCCCAGCTTCAGTTGGAGTTCGTTGGATGATTGGCCAGACTGAAATTGACAAGGGTTCCAGCTACGGGAATAAGGATATCTCCCTGAACAACAATTGAGTAATCCAGACTCTTTATCAAAAAATAAAAAGGATGCTCTAATACCACAACAGAAACGGTCATCTAACTTCTGCCCCCATTGGAACTGGTCAGAAAAAGCAGCTTGATAAAGCTCTAATTGTTTGTTCTATAGTGAGGCTGTTTGTGGCACAAGAAAGGATCCAATGTGACTGTCAATGAGGACTTCAACGTTCAATTACCAGTACAACTAATTGCACTAGCAGCCTAAAAAGAGAAACCTAGAAATGAAGGCTAGTCTGTTCCATGCAAGATGTCTGCAAGATACTGTCATAAAACAAACATTTCATACTCATCTTGTTGATTAAGGCACAATGCATTATTTTCTTTAAAAAAAACACATTTGTTTATTGATAAGTTTGTACATAGCCAACACTGTAAGAGCAGCAGAGGACCAAAAGATTTGGTTTGTGTGTGTGTGTTAATATGTATATGGTTTGTATGTGTGTGTTCAGCAGCAGTAGGGTGGGAGAGTGGACGGTGTCTCTCCCCATTGTTGGGGAGGCCCTCGTCACAGCACACTAGTGTCGATGCATCGCCCCCAAATCCACATGAAGGCTTTCAACACTGACCGTTAACATAGGGCTCCTCGGCAAGGCAAATGAAAAGTACTATATAATAAAAATAAAAAACAGAATCAACATTTCATCCCTTCCTACTACCAGCCCTGGGCATTGTGTTAAATGCAGTTGCGTGTTTGATTGTGGTGGTTTTTAATTAATACAGGGAACACACTATCTCCAGCTTCTTCACAATGAGGCATTTGTTTTGTTTTTTAAAATCAAGGGACTGGAGGACTATAGCACTGCTTAGACTTGCAAACATCTCCTCTTGCCCCTTCCCCCACTCAACTACCCCCAACTCCTCTGCACTCCTTGGAGGAAAGTTTTTAAAAGTGCCATAGCTTTTGTTCGTTACTTCTCATTTCTTTCAAAAGTTTTTCTCATTGATATTTTTTTATTCTGAGGTCTTTACCAGTGAGAACAACAAATGTGGCTATAATTAACTTTACAATATTGTTTATACAAGGATCCAAATCAATCCTATTCTTACAATATGTACAATTCATTTTCAACAGGCCCTGCCCAGCCCAGAAACTGGACTTAATAACACACCCCCTCCCCCCTCATCCATGTTGTGTTTTCCTCTGAAATGATCACTTCCTCAGTTTAGCTCCATGTGCCCACACAGACAGAGCCTCCTCCATTTCCACAGTTTTCTGTTTGCCAACAGCGTGTACAGTAGTGCTTTAGTTTGTAAACGTTTGAGCCACAGGGTAGGTACGTCCCATTCACTCTTCATCTGTGCAAACCTACAATTAAGAGACGGCACACATTCAATTACACACGTGCCTGATGTTTGCTTCATCTAGTCAGCCAGCACAAAGCATGTGACCAACTCTACTAAACAAATTACAAAAGGTACCTCAGGAATTTAAGTTAAGGTCAAAGCATCGCTTAGCAGCAGTCTGACAGATAGATCTTAATACCTTGACAAATGGGTGGTCCAGCAGCATGCTGGCTGTCCAGCGGCGTTTGGGCTCACTCTCCAAACAGTGTTCCAGGAAGTCTTTTCCCTCAGTACTTAGCTTCTCGGGAATGGGAGGCTTGTGGCCCATGCCCACCTTGTACATGATCTGGAAGTTGTGCTCGTATTCGTGCCAGGGCCTCTGTGCGTGGGGTGGAGAGTAGACAGGCAGACAAGCTCAGACAGTGAGGGATGATTGCAGCACAGGGTTTATGTTATGAAGCAGGAAAAACAGGACGACATGCTCCCTTCATTACACAAGGAACACGCTGTACTGGGAGATCCCTGATAGATTCAGCATGTTTGACAAGATCGGAGCCTTACCTTAGGTTTCGATTTATGTAAAAATTTGTTGTTTTTTCACTCCCTTATCTAATGACCATTCCCTGAAGTTAAACAATTGTTTTCATTTTTTAATTCATACATTTTACTATCCTGTACCACACCTAATTTGATCCGAATGAAGATCTGCACTATGAAATCATATGAAACAGAATAATGTTTGCTTTAGTGAGGGTAGATTGTAAGCTTAAAGGGAAGAAAAATCACCCTGAAATAGATCACATTACGCAACTTGTTTCCACACTATTTTAGCCAAAATACAAAAGGCTGGTTTGGCTGTGCTCATGGGCTGACAGTGTCATGATGCATAGATCCTCTGTCCAGGAGAGACACCATGATTAGTGCTGTGTGGTGCTAGGACTATTCTACAGACTGAGATAACTCTTACATAGAGCTGGAGACGACCCTGATTAGTATTGTGTGATGCTAGGACTATTCCACAGACTGATGGGAGTCTTTACCTTCCCAGTCACCATCTCGATGAGGACACAGCCCAGACTCCAGATGTCTGCTGCCCGCCCATGACCTTCGCCCTTTGCCCTGGTGATCACCTCAGGGGCCATGTATGCTACAAAGGAGTATATAAAAAAAGAACCAGTAAAAATGTGGAGGAAAGATTCTTTATTCCCAGATTATTCCCTGCACAATACCTCCATTGTTCTTCATAGCACAGTAGAACCAGGGAAAACGTCTATTTAAAAAAGCGGAGCTCTACAGTGGGAAGTGCTATTATTAGTACAAGAGTAGCTGGTTAGTGGGGCCACCTGGTGGTAGAATAAAAACAAGGTCCTCTTAGTCTGCTGTTACCTGCAGTTCCCATAGTGCTGTTGACCTCCCCAGGCATGGTCTGGGCATTGTTCTTTAGCTTGACGGAGCAGCCAAAGTCCCCTAGCTTAATGAGACCTGACGACGTCAGAAAGATGTTGGCTCCTGTAGCGAGAAAATCCACACACAAAAAAAGTTGTGACACAAACTAACAATCCTTCCTCCCTCAAATTCACAGTGGTTTTCAGTTGACCGGTGCAAAACATTTTGTGATTCATTCAATGTTATACTATCCAAAAGTGACAGAGTGTGTGTGCTGACAGTTGGGGCGGTGAGTGCAACACCGACCCTTGATGTCCCGGTGGACGATGCCGTGCTCGTGGAGGACGTTGGTGGCCGTGGTGATCTGTTTGCTGTACAGCCTGATGACGTGCTCCTGCAGGCCCAGCCGAGACACCTCCTCCAGGGTGCCCTCGTCACAGTACTCCATGAAGATGTACATCTCCTCCTACACCACGGGGGGGGAGAGAGAGAGAGAGAGAGAGAGAGAGAGAGAGAGATAACAGGGACGGGGTAGGGGGAAGTGAGAGAATATAAAAATACATGATGGTAGAGAAAGTTAAGGTGACCAAGTCACACACGCTCCTAAGTCAGAGGTGGGAGTATAGCTCTCTTACCCGATGCAGCTCAACACCAAAGTAGCGGACCAGGTTGGGGTGTTTGATGCCTTCGAAGATCTTTAGCTCGTCAGCTGTTTCCTTTATCGTTTTATGGTCGTTGGGTTGGAATCGGATCTGGGTGAAATAGAGGAGAGTGAGGACACAAGTTGTTGAAAAAAAATTGAATAGCCATTTATGCCTTCTTATTGTTTTTAATTTCTTTGCAAATAGTTTGCTGTAGGGGCCTACCTCCTTCATAGCCATTAGCTCTCCAGAGTCGACGTTGATGCAGGTGTACACCTTTCCGTATTGACCCTCGCCTGCATCACAAACAGAGACAGATTAAGGCTCCAGCGCATCTTAACACAGTGTTCTTACAGCTTCAGTACATTTAGATTTGATACTTTTTAATGTCACTCGGAGTGAAATTTAAGACAAACTTTACATGAACCTTTGGAGAGCTGAGCAGGCCTGGATCTGGTGGACTCACCTATCTTGTTGCCCCTCTGCCACTTGAAGGTAACCTTGCGGAGGCCGACGTGCATGACGTTGTCGTAGGACTTGGGCGTGTGGCACACCTGGCCGATGATGTTGCGGTGCTTCATGTCGCCGTAGCGCTTCTCCTCCAGGGCGTGGACGGAGCGCCGCACGGCCTCCATGGGGCTCTGACGGGCGGCCGCGTCTGACCACACAGAGAGGCACAGAGAGAGAGAGACAGAGGCAGAGAGAGACACAGAGAGAGACACGCAGAGAACCATAAGGAGTGGTATAAAGATAGGGACCGCCTTGTGTAAAGCACATTGAATTGCCTCTGTATGAAATGTGCTAAACAAATGCGTTTCATTTCATGTAATTTCAGCACGTTTTCTGTAACACCACACTTAGGCTTTCTGGCCTCTCACCTTTGGACTGGCTGATGAAGTTGCGGAGCTCCCAGCTTCGGCGGGCAGTGCAGCCAGGTTCTCCTTTGGGATAGGTGGGCTCTGAAGCGACACAACACATCGAGGCTTTACAAAGTGAGTGTAGCCCTTCGATCGGGAGGACAAAGGTCACCTGAGGATGGCGTGCCCACCTTCTCTGTCTTCGGTGGGGCTGGAGTGGCGGCTCAGAGACTTGAAGTTCAGCTCTGCTGCCACCGTGGACAGACGGTCGTTCTCATGGAGGAGACTGGAGCCTCTGCGTGGACACATGTACTCACAGTCAACATGGCAACTAAAACCATGTACCGCTATCTAATCTAAAGATCTCTGATCAGATAACATATGTAACATAATGCATTGTCAAAGCAACCACATATACGGCAGTGGCAGATCTGATTATTTTACAATATAAAACTAAAACAATTTGAACGTGCACGACAACATCCATTGAAGCAGTTCACACAGGCAGGTTAGATTTTCTTTTGAAGAGCATGCTTTTCTTTTGCAACGGTAGGCCAATTAAGTCAAAGCGAATAGCAGTGCATTATCAGCGAGTGAAAGCCAAGCGCTTACTATAACGATCAACACAACATCCACTCTCTCCTCGCTCTCACCATAATGAGGTAGATTGTGTTTCCGTTGTTCACAACATGCAAACAATTCTCGATCTCTCAATGGTGGAGCGAAGCATGTGCAAACCGAAAAGGTGGTGATAATAAAGGGGGCTTTTTGTTTGACCTGTTGCCATGCTTTGGTTTACAGTGCATAGATTTCATCCCTTTCAAAAAAATAATAAACTACTGCTGCTCTGTTATGGACAAATTTTTAGGCTACCATGACACACTGCTTGTGGCTCCAGCCTCTCATGCAAGGCATGCTCTTTATATGGGCATGCCCTTATATGGGCTTCCTCTGATCGGGGTCACCACACTCTTGCTCTGCTGGATAAACGAATCGTGTCATACACTAGAGGGAGCTAGTCAACCACTATGCACGGAGCTTAATTCCACTGGATGCTGGGCATTCTGGGTTTGGGTGACCGGGCTACCTGATGTCATTGGGGATGCTGCCGGGCGCTTTGATGGGGCCGTGGTCCGCCGTGCCCTGGGTGACAGGCACGGGGACAGGCCGGGGACCAGTGGGGCACAGCTGGTTCCGCAGGTCGCAGGGCAGACTCCGAGAGCTGTGGCGAAAAAGCAGACTGAGGAGCTCCGTCTGTGGGCGCGGGAGTGTGACTGGGAGACGCAGAGGAGCATCAGACCCTCGCACAGTGCCACACTTCATCCTCACATCACCTCAGACACATCCTCCATCCCCACCACACGCTGTCTCCCAGAGACACACAGACCCCCCCCCCCCTCTCTCTCTCTCTCACACACACACACACGCGCACACACGTGCACACACACGGTGTTAAAATCACAAAGCCACTGATTGAATGCAGAAGAGATCAAAGCGCATGCACTAATGACTGTGAATCCCAGTGAGAAGGGGAGCGTCGTAGCCGCGCTGGCCTACCTGAAGCCTTCGGCGGTGGGGATGAAGAGGTTGGGGTTGGGCGGGTCGCTGTGGCAACGGGGCACCTTGACAGGTCGAGGACTATTCCTGGGAGCTGAAAGGAGAAGAGAGGTAAAACACATTTGTATTACCTTACCCCCATTTACCACTCACCAATCTTTTCATTTATATTTATATATGTTTATATATATATATATATATTTT
>JAVQIZ010025669.1:0-19813 GCA_036023535.2 Galaxias brevipinnis | reverse complement strand
AGTATCAACATGCCCCCACCTGCATGTTCTCTCTCATGCCCCCCCCCCCCATCTCACACACACACACACAAAGCAGAGGCCTGCAGGTCAGAGAGTGTAGGCTTCCTTTCGGTATACAGAGGGCAGCATGAAATGAGGTTGTATGCGGCACAGATAACAGCCTTGTTGCCAACTTGGTGCTGCTTTGTATTTCCCTACTTATCATTAGCGACATGGGTGTAGTTAAGTCTATTCAGTTTCGCTGGATACTCTGTTGACGAGCTTTGTCTGGTCTTGTGGGTGTGGTCCCACTCTCGTCCATGTATCCAACTTTGTCGGTCAAAGGCTGTAAGCTGAGTACCTTGCCATTGTGTTTCCCTGCCCCCTCAGGTTACTTTGTGATTGCCACTGCTCTGAGCAAACAAAGGAAGCAGACAAGTTAGTACTGGCAGGGCAGGTTTATTGTAGGGTAGGCTTGATCTTACATGCAACTTTTAACCGTTTTTCTTTGCTGTCTTTGTGTTCTACTTCTTGGTAAAACTCTCAAGCACCCATTCCAATCAGAGGCTTGGCCTTTCATATTTAGGCAACGGACAGTAAAAGGGAGCAGATGTTTTTGCTTCTCTCTCTTTCTTTTTACTGTATTACTGCTCTCTCAGGGTTTTGTGGTTTATATTTAGAGTGAGGAAGTCAGGGGGCGGGTGGACGGGGAGGAAAGCTGACGTGGAACAATGGCCATCAGTCTTCAGGGGGAAGTTTCAGCCCAGGCCAGGATGCTGACCAATCCTTCTGATCCCATTGCATTTCTTGTCCATTCCTGGCCTGCAGCACTTAACTTAGAAGTGTTTTCAATGTTCACAACTGCTGCAGTCTCCAGTCCATAGTTGCAAGGCTACATCTGAGCTGCCCAGCTCTGTTCTTTCGCCTGTCGCTTTAGAGGCCTGGGGGTTGGGGGTTAGGGGCAGGGGTGGGGGTGAGAGAGGTTGTGACCAGCCTGGGTAGGCCCCCGTATGCGTGGGCCCCGATGAGTAAAACAAACACACTGCCTGCAAACGGCGTTGTAAACCAACAGCAGCGTTTGACTCCAATGTTGTGTCCCCATAGCAACTGCTGAACCCAACAGCCCCACCCCCCTTCTGATCTCTTACAGGCAGTAGGTTCTTTTTTTTTTCTTTTTTTTTCAAGGGAGCCATTCAGGGCTTTCTGTCCAGTCCTTTTCCTGTGGTGATTATGGTTGTCAGAAGACTGACCAAAAGGACCTCCACCCCCACCTCTCCTACAGGAGGCAGAGAGAGGCAGGAATGTCCGCTAACCTGCATGGTCCCTTTGCTCTTGCAGCACTTGGAAGGGGGCCTCTCGTGCTCCCAACAGCTTGATTCCCAGAGAGAGTCCTCAAGGCTCCATATGTGTGTGCGCTGTCGCGTAACAATGCCTCCAGTCTCATTCTGAACAGGACTTCCATTGTGGAGTGATGGGGAGCTTAGACTGCTGAGCCACTCCTTGTGACTGCCGCTGTAGCGCTCGGACACACACACACACACACACAATCGAGAACAACATAGAAAAGACTGCATTATCAACTGGAGCTAGCGAGGCCAGACAAGGCCTGCCTGTGAGCGGGAGTGGCACACTCTGTCTTTTCCTCGGCTCCATAAGGCTACAATTACGTGTCCTCCCCTCCCCTCCCCTCCCCTCCTTCCTCGTGAGAGGCCTGCTTGTGGTTTTTATTATGTTGCAATGTACTGCTGACACAGGCGGCAAAGTCCTGCGTTTAGCTCTGCTTGCTGCTCCGACTAGTTGAGAAGAGAGACGGGTCGTCAAAACCTCACTCTTTATCCAGTTTCTTCTGTAGTTTGTGTGTGACCGAGTGGCGTGTTTTTAAAGTTACTAGAGGCCGTTAATCTGTGGGAGATGATTTTGGTGACCCCTACCGTTTGCGACGGTTAGGGAAAATAATGACGCTAAGTACAGAAGAGTTGCAGAATGCTCGTGGTCACTGCATATTGCTTGCGTGATCAATGACTATGGGAATCTCTTCCTGATTTAGTGACGCACTTCCTTGTGCCATAAAGCAATTCGTCACAGTTTCACGGGAGACCGTGCCCGGTGGCATACAACATTAGTGTTAAATAAATATTGAGACTTCAAGAGGACTCATCTGAATCGTGATTTTTTTCCATTCTCTCATAGACATTACAATGTGCTATCAGAAGAAATGTATTGATAATCAGTAATATAAAAGAGGTGCGTATAGTTGCGTTAAGGAAACCTAACTCCCTGTTCCTGGTGTGATTGCCAGTCATGGGACAAGTAGAACGGACCTTGCCCGACTTCCTGTTTGTCACACAATAGCCGGTAACGTGAGAGCCGTGTGCTCCGCAGCTGCCATGCTGTGTTTCCAACGCAGCCTGATCTAACCCTCTCTGTTTCCTCTCTGCAGAGGGGATCCGACGAACTCTTTTCTGCCTGCATACCAAGTGGTCCCTATATCATGAGCTCAGGTAAGTGTGTGTCTGTGTGTGTCTGTCAGACAGATCCAGTGTCTGTTGTGTTTGGGTTGCCATGACTTTCAATCTATTATTCAAAGAGCGAGAGCTTATGTTCCCTGTGTTGTTCTCTCTGTCTGGTCCACTCCCCCCACCCCTGGTCTCCCACAGCCAATGGCAACGACAGCAAAAAGTTCAAAGGGGACATCCGGAGCCCAGGTGTTCCGTCGCGCGTCATCCACGTGCGCAAGCTTCCCAACGACATTAACGAGGCTGAGGTCATCAGCCTGGGCCTGCCCTTCGGCAAGGTCACCAATCTGCTGATGCTCAAGGGAAAGAACCAGGTGCGCGCCGCCACACGCCTGCCCCACGAACCACCTCGGCCAACACACACGTCCAATTCCCCTTTTGATTGACTTTGTTGAGGAGAAAGGTAGTGCGATGGTGTTTTGTAAAATGTAGTTTGCATTGTTTTAAAAACCTTTTGTGTGCGTGTGTTTGCCCACGTCAGGCGTTTCTGGAGCTCAACAGCGAGGAGTGTGCCCAGACTATGGTGAGCTACTACTCCTCCGTCACCCCCGTCATCAGGAACCACCCAGTCTACATGCAGTACTCCACCCACAAGGAGCTGAAGACCGACAACTCCCCCAACCAAGTGGTACGCTCCCCCTGGCGTTCTCAAAGCACGCCCCAAACGGCATTTTCTCCAGTCAGTGCTGTAGCGCCATCAAAGAGAAAGATGCTCCTCAGATGCTGATGTTGCGTGTCTCTCTTTGTCTCCCCCAGCGTGCCCAGGCGGCGCTGCAGGCGGTCAACGCCGTGCAGAGCGGCGGGATGGGGGCCATGGCCGTGGCGGGCGAGGCCGTGGCCATGGGGGGGATGGGCGGCATGGGCTCCCAGAGCCCCGTGCTGCGGGTCATTGTGGAGAACCTCTTCTACCCCGTCACCCTGGACGTCCTGCACCAGGTAGCCCTTCACGCCCTGACGGGCCCGGGCCGTTTGCCGTAGCACGTGCACACACACACACGAAAGAATGACTGATTTTGCCCCATGCTTTTGTGTATGAAGGGACAGGGAAGCCGTCTCGCACATTTCTTCACTCCTTTCACTTCTCTCGTGCCCAGATTTTCTCAAAGTTTGGCACAGTGTTGAAGGTCATCACCTTCACCAAGAACAACCAGTTCCAGGCCTTGGTCCAGTACGCCGACGGCATGACAGCGCAGCACGCCAAACTGGTGAGCCACTGCTGCTGGAGCGGCTCCCCGGACACGTCTTTAGTCTTGTTTAACTTTCTAATCTGTTAAGCATGTTCACGGTGGCAACCAACATGCGTGTCTGATTTCCCAGTCCATTTAGAGGAGCCGGTCATGCTAAACAGGCAAACACACATACCCACACACCTCTCATGCTAAGCCCGGTGCCCTTGTCTCCCTCAGTCTCTGGACGGACAGAACATATACAACGCCTGCTGTACTCTGAGAATCAGCTTCTCCAAGCTCACCAGCCTTAACGTGAAATACAACAACGACAAGAGCCGCGATTACACGCGGCCAGACCTGCCCACCGGAGACTCCCAGCCCTCCATGGAGCAGCAGGCCATGGCCGCCGCCTTTGGTGAGACACGTAACACACACACACACACACACACACACACACACACACACACACACGACCTGTGGGCCCTCCACATGGTGTAGGACTGAGGGCTCTTTGTTTGGGCTGAGTCTCATGTCTCCTCCCCCGTCCTCCAGGTGCTCCAGGTATTATCTCTGCCTCTCCCTATGGCGGGGCGCACGCCTTCCCCCCGACATTCGCCATCCAGCAGGCAGGTCAGTAATCCAGCGTGGCCTTTTGACTGCCTGAAAGCCCCAAATTCATCTGTGCAATTGTGATCTATGATTCGTTTTGAAATGCTGAAGTTTATGAACTGTTCATGTTTTCCGATGCTGTTATTTAAACTTGTGGGTTTGTGAGGAACGGCTGAGTAATGGGGGATGCGTTGGATTTGTTCCTCAGGGCTGGGCATGCACGGCATGCCGGGCGCCCTGGCTCAGCTGGGCGTGGGCCACGGTGGCATGGCGGCCGCAGCAGCTGCCGCCGCTGGTCGTCTGGGCCTGACGGGGCTCGGCGGCGGGGGACACAACGTGCTATTGGTCAGCAACCTGAACCCTGAGGTTAGTACTGCCACCCACCCTGGCCCCCCTCTCTATCTCTCTCTCTCTCGCTCTCTCTCATAACGGATCCAAGCGTGCCCTCTGGTGGCGACGCCATGCACATCGCCCGGTGAAGCTCCACTCCTAAGGCCAACACTGCCCCCTTCCTTCACAGCTATACCTCTGTCCCTGCTGGCTGGCTGGCTGGCTGGCTGGTTGGCTGGCTGGCTGGCTGGCTGGCTGACCGGCTCCAAACGTGCAGAGCAGTACACACGTCCCCTCCGTAACGGAACGCGCCAGAGATTTCTCGCCCCCCCTCCTTTTTGAGAAACTTTGACTCAAGCCCTCTGTCCTCTCTGAGAACTCCTCTTTTTGTGTTTGACCAAGCCTGCTGCATTTTCTTATCTGCCACTTTTGTTTACTGGATTTTTAAGTTTTATCCAATAACTAACTTCTTTTTTTAATCTACCATTTTCATATCTTCATTTTTTTGTCCGTTAGTTGAAATCATTCTTGAGTTGCCGGAGAGACAATATTACTTTTTTCTTTTTTTTTAGAAGCACAAACCATATTCATTACACATCATGTTTACAAAAATGATTTAATAGTGTTTTGAAATTAGTTAATTCACTATTACATTAAATAAGCCTTTTTTTTTCATCAATGTAGATTTTGAAGTTCCTTTAGTATTGCTGATGAGATTTAGATGTTAGCAGGGGATTTTGATCATTTTGAGGGGTTATTTTAGAATTTGCAGTAGTCCTAATCCATTTTTCTCCATATGAGTGTCTAGGCCCTAGCATCCAAAGTACATATTGTCTCTGCCTTTTTTCTGTATTTCATTGTTAATCTTTTTCTCTTCTGTTTCTTCTAGTGTTCCCATAGTGACAGTGCATTTTAATTTAGCCAGTTCTACTGTCTGAAGCACTACATTTCTTTGTGTATACTGACCTTGTTTTTTTACTTCCTTTTTTTCTTTTTCTCTCTCTCTCTTTTCCTTATCTCCTCCTCCCCCTCTTTTTTTGTTTTAAACCCCCCCCTCACCTGAACTCTTGCCAACTGACTGCACGCCCCATGACCAATTGTTCCCCTCTCCTCCTCCTCCTCCATTCCTCTGTTGACTACTTCAACCACTCCCTGTCCCGGTCCCCCCTCTACCCCACCACCCACCACTCATTGTCCCCAATTTGAAAAACACCAATGAATTGGAACCATGCACCACACAATATTGGCCCCTTGTATCTCCCCTCATCTGAACATCTCCCTCATTCTCATTCTCCCTCCATTCCCTCCCCTACAACCTGTGATCTCTCTCTCTCTCTCCCTTGCTGTTCCACTCCCCTGTCGTTCTCTCCATTCTCTGCGTCCCTCATGCCTCTCCTCCCTCCATGGTACTGTGGCCTTCCTGTGGACCTCGCTGCCTGTGGCCTGCGGACATGTCCCGACTCCACTCCACTGTCCTCCACTCCGCTCCCTCTTTTTTCCCCTGTCCCTCTCCCCCGCCCCACCCCCCTCGTCCCTGCCCCGCTGCTCCCCCTGCTGTCTCTAAAGAGCGTTACGCCACACTGCCTCTTTATTCTTTTCGGTATGTTATCATTCCTTCATCTCCTTATTACTACTGTACCCGACAAGGTGGGCTTGTCTCGTCTCATGTTGTTGCTTTTATACTGATGAGTCTTCAGACCACAGAACTAGGAGCGTGTGCCCGCTTGGTTTGTATGACCAGCTTGATTGGGGATGTGCGTGTGTGTGTGCGTGTGTGTGTGTGTTTCTAGTGAGAAAACACGACAGAAAGCTGCATCATTTCCTTGATCTCAGATGTTTTGTCCACGGGCAACAAACATTTAGAGTTGTGCCTTCAAAGCCAGCCAAAGCCCCCCAATGAAACGTAGCATCCAAATAGATTCCTGGCCATCTCTATTTGGTTGCGAGATGAGCCCCGACACTGTTATTCCACAGAAAAGCCCCCTGGGCCCGGATAAAAGCTGCTTTCTGCTAGTCTCTGCACGTTCCATTTTAAGCCATGGAAATTTATTGAATTTCATTTCCCCCCCCGTCTTCTATGTACGGCTATCAACAGAACTGCCTGCAGTTATTCTCAGACAGTGTGCAGAATAATATGAAAATGTTGCATCTTTCTGTCCATCCTGAGTGGACATATCCGTATGTCGTCACTATCATTATTGCTATTATTATTATATTATGTTGCCGTCTATCGCACACTGTAGGTATATGCATGTTTAGTCAACTCCTGCATGTGTGTCTCGTCTGAAAGTCCCCTGTTTGTCTCCGAACTCCCTAGTAATGATTATAGTAGACATTTGTGTTGGTATCAATCAACTCTGCCCATCTGATTTCATTCTATGATTTTTGCCTTCCAATCTGATCCCCCCATCACACCCCTCCCATAGTTGTGCCAGGCATTTGTCTCCCTCCTGCCCTTAAGAAGCGTCAACACGCCCCTGTCTGTTAAGCTGTAGGCTGGCACACAACTCCATGTACTTCACATTAGAATAGACAAAGCCCCTGTGTTAGACCGGAGCAGAGCCTATAGTTTAGCAGGGCTAGCGTTCCCCCTAGCCTCTTCACTCCCGTGTTTTTCTGAGAGAACATGATCGTACACCCCTGCCCCCCATCCCCCCCTGATATATCGACTAGTTTAAAATTGCGTCCTTTGCTGTGATTGGCTGTTGTGACTCCTGGTTAGGCTGTGCTGTAGCTCCTGCTTGGGTCTGAAGCGGGCGTGTGTGACGGTGGCTCCCTCTCCCCCTAGGTGTGTATGGCGACGTGATGAGAGTGAAGATCCTGTTCAATAAGAAGGAGAACGCTCTGATCCAGATGGCTGACGGCACCCAGGCTCAACTAGGTAACGTCCTCCCGGACCTTAGCTAACCCGCCTGCTCGATGAGAGCGTGATGCCACCTCCTCTGGCTCGCTCACTCGAGATTTTTCCAATTGTTCTCCTACCAACTTCAGTAATCTACTTACTTAGTTCCATACTGTGATGCATTTTCTCGCCGCCGTGGGCATAAATATATATTTGTTTTCTCAACAAGGTTAGTTATCATATTATATCGGATTGTCTATTGGCGGTGGTCTAAATACGTGGGCGAGGGTTACATAAGACGCTAAATGTTTGCTTATTTCCTCTGTATCTCGATCCATCAGATGTGTCAGTAGCCTCCAGGTCCGCCGGTGGCCGTCCCTTTGTTTTCCTCCCCCCCTGTGTTCTGTTCAAACGGCCTCCGTGTTGTCGACTAAACGCCCCTCTCCTCCCCCAGCCATGAGCCACCTTAACGGGCAGCGTCTCCACGGGCGGGCCATGCGGGCCACCCTGTCCAAGCACACCACGGTGCAGCTGCCCCGGGAGGGCCACGAGGACCAGGGCCTGACCAAGGACTACAGCAACTCCCCGCTGCACCGATTCAAGAAGCCCGGCTCCAAGAACTACTCCAACATCTTCCCTCCCTCCGCCACGCTCCACCTCTCCAACATACCGTGAGTGGGGCCGCGCTGTTGTCTAGAGTCAGGCTTTCCATCGCGCCCCATTGTGTTGGTGGTTGTCTAACGTTGGCCTGTGTACTCTCGCTCGCTCTCTCTCTCTCTCTCTCTCTCTCTCTCTCTCTCTCTGCAGCCCCTCCGTGGTGGAGGAGGACCTCAGAGTGCTGTTTGCCACCTCTGGAGCCATGGTCAAAGCCTTCAAGTTCTTCCAGTGAGTCTCACTCGCAGTCACTCTGACACGGCTAGTGGCTGTGCGCTCCCCCCCCCCCTCTCTTCTAGGACCTCCATTAGCCGTCACCATGGTAACAGCTGGTCTCCCGGGGCCTATGAAAAGTGTGTGACAGGATAAGGCGGTATAAAATCGATTCAGACTTTCCATAAAAATAAATGCTAAGGCTCTGCAGAGAAGCAGTCGTACCAAAAATAGATTTCCTTTATTTCGATGCATCGTTGACTGAAAACGCAGTGGAAGAAACGACAGACTCTCAGAGGGTTATCAGTGTAGTTCTTGCAAGGTTTCGTAGCACCAGCCTATAATCTGTAATCTGTGTTGGAGGGTTTTTTCCCCTAAAGCCTTGTGTGTATCTTGTCTGCGTGTGTAGGAAAGACCGTAAGATGGCTCTGATCCAGATGGGTTCCGTGGAGGAGGCCATCGAGTCCCTCATCGAGTTCCACAACCACGACCTGGGCGAGAACCACCACCTCCGCGTGTCCTTCTCCAAGTCCACTATCTAGCGGCCTTCCCCCGAGCGCCCTCCTCCTCCTCCCATGCCCACCACCGCCCGAGGCTGCTGCCTTCCGAGGAGGGGACCCGATCTCCGGGCCGAGTTTCACTCCAGAAAGATGCCCTTTGCCCTAGCTCATCCTGCTGCGTTTGCAGAAAGCACAGGAGCAGCCGCCTGTCATTAGGAGGGTCGAGGGCGAAGGGCAACGTTCTGATGTGAAATGTCTTGGGTATGTGTAGGGGCAACGGATAGACTGTCACTTTAGACCAAACCTCTTCAAAAAAAAGAAAAACCACGACACCCTCCACAATGGATGTATTCTAATTGTGGACGTATCTTATCCACACAAGACACACTTCAGCATTCCTTTACTATGATATGTGTATGGATATATATATATATATATATGTATGTTTGTGTGTGTGTGTGTGTGTCTTTTGAAATGCCACTCTGAACCTATTGGGCCAGTGAGAGGGAGTAAGACGGGCTTTATTTTGGTTGGTAGAAGATCGAGCATGCTTTTCTCAACGTCCACACACATCGAGTTAGTCTCTCTGACTATATCGAATTTTTTTTTTCTTTTTGTTTTCATAATCTGTATCAGTATCCACCTATTTAGCCTTTGGGGGTTCCATACCACTAGCTATAATCACATTCTAAAATTGAGTAATTCTGCTCCAGTCATGTGCCTTACTTAGCGCTAAGCCAGTTTGCCTTCAATTCCGCTCTGGCTTTCAGATCTTCTAAATTGGCAGTCAAGCTCCTACCTGATGCCTTTATAGTATCACCAGCATTGCGGGAGGGGAGAGACCGTGGTCCGTTTTCCCCCTTCTTTCCTAAACGCCTTTGCCCCGATTTGTGGTGTGCATTCCGCTACCTTATGTACGTAGAAGCCATGAACATAAGGCCCTAAAGAAGCTTTGACGCTGCGCGTAGTTCCAGTAGGTGTGTTGGATCAGACAGGACCTGAGCTGTCCCCTGCTCTCATTATTTACTCCTAGTAGACCACCCGCTATAGCCTTCAGGGTGCTCAGTTAACCTTCTTATATTCCTTTAGGTGGACATTGATTCTATTCCTTTTGCATTCTTTTATTGTTAGCATTTAAGCGTGTATACTGTATGTTATCGTGTAGTGTGTGGGGTTGATACCAATCACTGTGCCTTCTGAGGGGTCCATGACCTCTGAGACTGAAACGTGTAGTTTACCTCTCCTCCTGATCCCGGCTGTGGGCCTGGTGCAGGACTATATATCTCTACCTGGCAGGGCCGACGCCTTCATTCCTCGACAGCGCGGTGTCCCCACCTGGTGCCTTAAGCCAAGGCCCATTACAAAAAGAAAAGTCCAATGATTCAACAGCGGCCCGCCTTCAGGTCCAATTTAAGATGATCTATCAGCTGTTTTGTGTTTGTGTCTAGAATTCTAAGTTTCTTCTTTCTTTTTTTTGGTCAGGACAAGGGGGTGGGTTCTGCTTCGTACCCTTTCCACTTTGGTTGGTTAGTGCACTTTTGTCTCCATGTAGCTTTTGAATGGCGTGGCCACGCTGAAAAGTCTTAAACGTCGTCACATTCCCCCGTGCCTACCACACCCATATCTAGAGCTTTGGCAGGTTTTGGACCATACAGATGTGCTTTGTCTCTATTTTTGTAAGAATTCTTATGCATGGTTTAACAGACGTTTTCTTGTAGCTACAGACGGTTATTGCTGTTGAGGACCAAAGTACCTTCTACCCCTGCTGTTTTTGTAGAGGCTGATTTACGTTTTTTTTTTTCTTTTACAACATTCCCTTACGTTTGTAAACAAGGTGACGAATCCAGAACAGGCCTTTTCCACTTTATCAAAACAAAAAAGACGAGGATTTACATGAAGTTTATATGAGAAACCAGTTTTACTGTACATTGGATTGATGTCTCTCCCCTCTTGTTTGAAGTTAAATGCCTATGTTAGAAAAAATGCCTTAGAGTGGAAACACAGTGCTAGCTGTGATTTTGGAGTAGGGAGTCCTTTGTTGAGAGCTTTTATTTTTCATTCCTTTTTATATGGGGTGGGGGTGGGGGGGTAGCGGTAAATGAAGCAGGGGTATGGTTGTATATATTCATGTTTTTGTACCACAAAATCATTTGGATTATTTCTGCTTTACATTCAGACATGTATATTTTGATATAACAACAGTGCAAGTCTGTCAGCTCGTATGAGCTGCAGAAGACAATTTTTGTACCACAAAGATATTAAACCTATCTGAACACAATTGTGTCTTTGTATGCCGCGCTGTCCCCCCCATTCCCTTGCTACCAGTTTTACTTTGTTACTCTTTCTAACCTCTTCTGCTTTCAATAAATCTTTAGTTTGTTCCTTCTTTCACGTGGCCTGGTTTGGTTCCTGTCTCTTCCCTCTGTCCTGTGGTGCTGCTCTGTATTGGTTAACACCTCGTAACATTTCCACATTCCTCTGTTTACTACTCATGGGGGATTTTGTTATGCTTCTCGCTGACTTTACATGCATACCAGGGAGAACGAGACCGTCTTGGTCTGATGTGGGCTATATCATAACTTCACTCAACATGTTGTGGTGTGAATGGGAATCCAAGTTCAACACACAGTATTATTTTCTCAATCTTTACCATACTTTGCTGTAGAAGTGCCATTCTGGAATGTTATAAATGCTAGGGGAATGCATTCATACTTAAAATAATACATATTTGAGGTACATACAGAGAGATATACTTTACTAGGCTTTTGAGTGGGATGGTGTTGCAGATTAACATGGGCCATATCTGGTCCCTCAAATTAGGCGCTAACTAGTTGACCACAAGATGGAGATCTTGCGCTCTGTCTTGTAGGAGAAGGAGTAGTTCTTGGTGCTGACTTTACCTGCCAATCAGCCAATGTCAACACAGCTAGTGGCTTGATTGCAAGGACTCCCTCTTGCTCCATTCATCTTGCAGACATTATTCTTGCTTTTAGGACTGTTCTGTGATTAAGATAAGTAGTTTATTTAATTAATTCCAGCCCAGTATGATCTTGATTTACAGGTTTTTTAGGTTAAACAGATGACATGCCTTCCTAATTATTTTCGCAACCCAGTGGATTTAAAATGGAAGGACTTTTGTCTTGTATATGTTGAGATGTTGGGCTCTGAAAAAGAATGGGGAAATCCAGTCGAGACGCTGGAGTAGCTCCACCAAACCCCCAGATACACAAGCTATTTCTAGGGGAGTCTTTTGGGAAACGGTACTTCAGTCTTGCTCAGCCCATGTGACATTCACTAGATGTGTGTGTGTGTGTCGAGGAAGCATGCATTCTGGTCCGCGCCGTTGGTCTCATTCAGAACGCGCTCTCCCATGAGTTTCCTCCAACATGTGTGTGATTAAATGAACCCCTCTGGGTGTGTAGTGATCACTGGCATCTGGGACCGTTTATTTAGCCTAAACTCTAATCAGGAAAATTGGAGCTCTGAGGCCACACACAGGATGGTAACTGGACACAATCGTTGGGTCGGGTCCTTTGTATCGTTGGCATTTTCATCGGCCTCTTGGTTTGGTTGACAGGTTGGGGAGATCAAAACAAGCCATATGTTTTACCCCCGCGGCCGTCTTTCAGACACATGCATTTACTCTAAAGCGTCCACGCAGAGTGATTTGGGTTCACAGTGGATCTACTCCGAACGAGAATTAATGAATCGCTGTTTAGTCTAAAGCTTATGTGGGATATGGTGCTGCATTAGTGGGACAAAGACAAAGTACAAGATGACGGAGCAGAGGTGAATTATGTTTTAGTGTGTGTCTGGTTTCTCCTGTAAAGAACCATCGGGAGGGCCGCCACCTGTTTACATATGCACGCCCCAGACAGATGTTGAATTATTCATCCCCAGATCCAGACTCCATGCAGCTGTATTTGGGTTATGAGGGGTGCACGGGCCAGCTCTCACATGACATCCATGTAGCCCAAATAATATGCATTTTACTCAGACGACAGGCAAGGCTGTGGAGAAACTAGGCCACTCTGCACGGGGATCCAACTGAGACCTGTATGGAAAGCACGTTGCAAGCTGAGTTGTTTGTGTAGGTCTAGTGGAATATTTTATTATGATAGAATTGGATTGAGCAAAAAGTATTATATATTTCAATACGGGGCAATGCCTTTTATTTTACTATAGTGTGCTGTAAATATAGCTTGTAATAAAAAAAAGTAGGCCTAGGCTATGGCTTGTCCCTTTCTCACCGGCAATTAACAATATGAGGTATGAGGGGTGACTAACAGCTGACTGACCAGTCGAGAGTGCTCTCATACTCTATCCCTCCTGTCTCCAAACCTATTACACCATTTACCCGAAAGATCAGGCAGATCGCCAGTTGTAAACTTTATGTAACAGACTGATGCAAATCAGTATGTCCTTCAGCGAAAAGCAGCGGGGAGTTCTGAGTGAGTCAGACGCGGTTCCCCGAGGTGAGAGACAGCGGCGCCCTCGCGCAAAAGCTAGCCCGCCCCGCCCTCACAGAGCGAGAGCGAGAGAGAGAGAGAGAGACAGAGACAGAGAGAGCGCACGCGGCAAGTAACTAAAGGAAGGGGGGCTGAACACAAAAATCTGGGTACCAGTAGTGTTGTCGCCGTTTGGGGATGTCTTACGGATCTTCTGAGCCCTGATCCAACAGTCGTCATCCTTGCAGCGCTGGTCAGCATGTCACCAGAACTGAAGAGCACCGCGGGCAAAGAAGTCACATCGGATTAGAAGCCGTATCAGCGGATTCAGAAAGAGCTCGAACTTGGGAAGGGTACTGTGTGCGATGGATGCTGTGATTACGCGGTTAGACGTTTCGATTTTTCTGCAAATGGTGGGATGTTTTTAACAAGGAGGAATTTATTTACTTTAATTAAAAAGCGTACTTTGGGGCAGCTTTAAACCTGATTTAATGGACCGTTATAATCTGTAAATCGACGAGAGAATAATTTTCCATCTACGCGCAGTGGCTGTGGACTGGAGAAAAACAAAGCGTGCATTGGCTGATTATTAAATCAACGTTATCAGAGCGGGCTTGAATGTGCTGAGCAATGCTGGTGGATTCTCGTGTAACTGCTTAATATCAAATGCGTGGACGTTGGATAAAGTCTGAATTTTTTGTCACGTATTCTTAAAAAAAGGTAGCCTATTTAGGTGGCACACACCACCCGCGCGTAATGGGAGAAAAGTTTCGGACCTTCTCGAGGAGACGCACTCGCAGAATCGCGCTGATGTTGCCATACAACCACGAATAAATAACATGTGAAGCACCCCTAGTAGCGCACAAGAAGTTTCGAAGAGACATTGAGGATTCAGCATGACTTGAAACATCTGAAAATAATCATATTTTGCTTCAACTCTCCGTAAATGCCCCAAAAGTGAGAAAGAGATTCGCATTTGTGCTAGAGCAGCGGACAGAGGTCAGCGTTCATCCAGTAAGTGACTGCTACCAGCTGTGTGGATCTTGAATATTATGATTATGATGTGGAGTCAGCCCGGCCCCAGGGGTGTGATGGAGGTGATGGTGTTGACCATGTTGTACTGGGTGTCAGTCTGGGCAGAAGAGAAGATCATCTTTGACCGCCATGCTGTGTACTGGAACAGCTCCAACCCCAAGTGAGTGCATCAAAGATAATCACATGGGTGTATTTGTTTCTTTGTTCATTGATGTGTTAGTATGACTGTGTGTGTGTGTCTTGTGTGTTTGTTTGTGCCCGTGCATGTGAAGCGTGTCGTGTTTCCGTTGGTCTCTCTGTCGTGTTCACCGAACAGGGCCCCTGCACTTTGCCTGGCCTGTAGTTGAAGCCCATATCACTTATCTGCGTCTGCAGAAATCTGAGCTGGGCTGGAGTGTTTGACAGGTGTAAATGATGCTGCCCGTCTGACCGCTGCAGTCCGTCTCTCCTTCTCACAACGCCCGAGCGGCCGTCGTGTTTTTCTCCATCTTGAAATGTGTTTTTCCGTCTCTGCACTGTGATGGATGTGCAGGGCCCCTTTGCGTCAAACATGGAAGCCAACCAAAGAACCATAACCACATTTCAGTGAGACGCTCGCTACCCGTGTAGTTGGTGGTGCAGCTGAGCCAGGGGAGCTTCTCTTTTGTCTCTGGGAGACAATGAGGGCATCGTGCCTCCCCATCTCATCACTGTCCAGGGAATAGAAACACCCATACACACAGACACACACACACACACACACAAAATAAAACAAACACACATGCACAATAGTTCTTTGTCAGCTGATGGTGCACACTTGTGTGCAGACAACACTAGAAATTCACATTCAATATTTTTCTGTGGGTTTGAGGGACACGGACACCACACACACACTAATATACACGCGGTCTTAAGCAAGGCCTCTCTCATTGACATGGGGCAGAGCACACTGGGGCCGTCTGTCTAATGGTTTGTGACAGGCTGGGCAGCCTCTCTCTCCTTCCCTCTCTCCTTCGCCCTCTCTCTCTCTGCCCACTCCCTCCTCCTTCCATCGCTTTCGTCCTCTCTCCCTCTCTCTCAGGTAGATAAATAAACAGTGAAAGTGCTCCCTCTCGCTCGCTCACGGCTGAATTAGTCCTGCTAACGGGTCTGTCTCTCTCCGCATCTCTCTCGCTCTCCAGCACACGCACACATGCACGGGCACTCGCGCACACGCACACACACGCACACACACACACACACACAAGCATGCAGAGACGTAACAGGCCTGTCTCTCCGACTGCATCACTTCTCTACAGCAGGCTTCTTAAATATTTAACAGGCAAGAGTTTTCTCTCGCTCTCTCTCTCTCTCTCTCTCTCTCTCTCCGTCTCTCTGTCTCTCTCTCTTTCTTCCTCTCCCTCACTCTCGCTTACCCACGTCAGAAGGTGATGTGAGCTATGGGGGGTTGTGTAGGCAGTGCGATTCGAGCGAGGTCACCGCGGCCATGTTGCGGAGAAGAAGAAAAGGAAGTGCACCAGGGCGCTGTAGGACACGGGGCCCTGGGCTTGGAGCTCCGCGCTGTGGGTTCTCCGTGCGCCGCTCCCCAGGCCTCCTTTAACACAGGGTCCGGCCCGGATAATGGAGAGCGGCTGGAGATAATCCAATTGCAGCCGGCCCCGGGATGGCTCCTGGCCACGGCGGGGGCATTGTCCACACACACAGGGCCCTGCCTGGGCGAGATACGCCGGCCGCAACAACAACAGCACCGTGGAGCGCCATTACCACAGCAGTCAAACACAGTGGTAATGTGGGAACCCTGCACGTCCACATGAAGGGGGAAATGAATGGACGCTGGGACGGGGCGGGAGATTCTGGGGACCAGCGCGTGCACGGTAATGGCTGTGTAGACGTGTTGCCTTGAGAAGTCTGCATTCACACCGAGTGAAGAGGCACAAATGGCCACACACACACACACACACATAGCGCCCCCTGCTGCTCCCTCAGACCAGACACCATGCAGGTGAGGAGCTTTGCTCACCCTGAGCAGCTAATGTGCTCAGAGCTGCAGATCCTCCCAATATAACCTCTCTCACATACACACACACACACACACACACACACACACACACACAAGGCTGCTCCATGGTCCAGAAGCAGTGCCTTATCTAATCCCGTGGTTTATCCTTCAAAAGACTCATTCTTCCTTTTCTTCTCCTCTCCTCCTTTCTCCTCTCTTCATCCTCCGTCTTGGAGCGACTCCGTCAGAGCGCTCCGCTGATGGCTGACGACAGTCTCATTCTATGGGGACAGAGCTCCTCAGAGAGGGCCTGTTTGGTCTCTCTCTCTCACACACACACACACACACAAATAGACAACCCTCTCAATCTTGCTAATCCACTGGGGCACACACACACACACACACACACACACACACACACACATACATTTTGGGAGGCCCCTTGATCCAACTACACACACACACACACACACACAGACACACATACACACAGATTTGCATCACATTTACATTTAGACTTGGACCCTCTCGCTCTAACTGACAGTCTGTCAGATTCAAAACCAGCCCTAGGTTAAAATCTATCTCTATCTGTCTGGCTACGTTTTCTCCCATTCATCTTTTATCTCCCTCTTTGCCCGGGGTTTGAGTTAACGTCTGTCTGGCTGTGTGGGTGTGTGTACACACAGCTTGTGTACGTATATGTGTGTCTGTCTGTGTGTGTGTGTGTGTATGTGTGTGTGTGTGTGTGCGCGTGTGTATGTGTGTGTATGTGTGTGTGTGTGTGTGGGTGTGTGTATGTGTGTGTGTGTGTGTGTGTGTGTGTGTACGCCCGTGTGAGGGAAATCGTCCGGCCGGGGACTCACCGTGCCAGAGGCGAGTGCAGCAGCTCGGGCGGGAGCGTGGACGAGGTGTCATGCTTTTATCACGTCGGCTGAGTGGCGTGTGCGGTCATGCGAGTGTCAACACACACGTGTTGAGCTGCCAGAGACCCTGCCCACGGCCAAGACACACCCCCCGCCGGGGCATCGTGTCTCCCAACGCAGCGGGGCCGCGCTGGTTTAGCCAGGCTGGGGTTGCCTGTCAAATGCCGAGGTGGAGCCGCCAGCCTGACGAGCAGGATTGCTGCTGTGCTTCTGCTGCCACCGCTGCTGCTGCTGCTGCTGCTGCTGCTGATGTTGTTAGCGCCGTGTGGGTATGGTTGTGGGCAGGGCTGTTAGTAAAACAATGGTGATGTAAGGATGCTGAAACCGGTGAACGAGGTCCCACGAGATTGTTCTTTTGTCAGGGGTAGAGGATAGGAGATTGAGGGGAGGGTGGTTTGAGTGTGTGTGTGTGTGTGTGTGTGTGTGTGTGTGTGTGTCTGTGTTCCAGATTAAAGCAATATACGAGGAAAGGGGCCATGTACAGATATCATTTTAAAAGACAGAGTGGAGAGGGAGTAAGCAGTTAGAGAGTGCATAAGCAAAACTGTGGCAATGCCGTTTGTAGGTTACATATTCTGTGTCTTGTTGTTTGGTCGGCTCTCCTGTATGCCACTGTATCAAGCCATTGTCTGGATTTCGAGGTTCACTGGCCCGATACAATTCACACCCGCATGGCGTTTGGAGGGGTTAGTCTGTAGAATTGGAGGCTTTCGTTTCGTGTGAAAATAGTCAGGCTTCTGCCGTGACTCTGTTGCCAGGACTAAAATGGCTGTCGAGCCCCGACGCAATCTCTGTGGAGTGGAGTGGAGAGGGAAGGGGCCAGTTTGACCTGTGACCCGTCGGCAGCCAGGCCCGGCATCTTTTCCACGGAGTGGAGACGTTGAGTGGCGACGCTAAGGAGCACGTTGGACGCGACGCCGCGGACTCTGACACGACGACTCGCTCACAGTTGAATGTGCCCTCTGGCACCAAGCTGTTGAGAAAAGATGGAGTGAGAGATAGTGCGAGAGGGGGGAATTTGGAACGGAGAGAACGAGTTGGAGGGAGAACGAGGGAGAAATGAACGGAGGAGGGATGGGGTTCCATGCTCGTGTAAAGGCCCCTCTATCACTTGACTTGGCACCGTCACAGGTGAGACCAACCTCCATCAAACATTTAGACCGAGTCAGACCTCAGGACAATCGTCTCTCATCCGACTTTGTCAGTGCTGGGCTCTCTCTGAAAAGGGCTTTATCGGGGGGATGGCTCAGAATAATAAAGGGGCTGTGTAATCCCTCTCCCCTGCTCCAATTCCCCTCGCCCCGCACTTCGTACATATCTCCTAAAATAACGGAGGGAGACGTCTTTGATCAAGGTACCCTCGCCAGAGCCGGCTAGAAAGATAACGACTCCTGCCAAAGTGAGAAAAAACACACAAACACACACACACACACACACACACACACAGAGAGAGAGGCTTGGCGTGGTGTTTGCGCTGCTCTTAACTTCCTCCAGACGGACACCGGGGCCCTTATCCTGCCCGGCACCTCGATACTACGCTGAGTAGGGATTGGATGTAAACAGCACCCTCGTTTAAAAAGCGGATGCTAATTGGTGGTAATAAAGCACTGCCGGCAGCTGCTGCTCCCGTCCTCATCCCGTCTCATCACGCGGCCGTTCCTTCATTAGCCCCGGCGCTGAGTGCCGACTAGTAAACAGGCACGACGACGCTCCGGCTGATTGAGAGGACTTTACGGAGAACGTTCCCCGGGCCACATCTGAAATATCAAGTCCTTTCTTTTTTACTGCCACCGGTTGTGCCGTCCCTCTAATTCTCCCCTGCGGGCTAATCCCGGTGAGGTCGCGCCGGGACCGGGCGGCCTGATATCCGAGGACGCCGGGCAGACGGTTGACGGACGGGGGGGCCCCCCCGGTGCCCAGGGAGCGGCCGGTCACGGTGAGGACGAGGAGGATGTTGATGAGGACGAGGAGGACGATGAGGAGGACGCTGAGGTGAGGGTCACCTCCCGCCGGGCCATCCTGGAAACCCTCCTCCGCTCGGCTTTAGCCTTCCCTCCCTTCCTCCCTCCCTCCCTCCCTCCCTCCCTCTCTCCCTCCCTCTCTCCCTCCTTCCTCGGGGGGAGGATAAGAGGAGAGGCGAAAAAAAACAAAAAAATTCCATTAAGATTCTTCTTCGCTCTCGCTCTCTCTCTCTCTCTCTCTCTATCCGTCTCGTCCCTCTCGCCTCGCGCTCGCTCTCTCTCTGTGGGGAACGGAGAGAGGAGGCAGAGGAAAGATGTGAGAACATTATTAGCTTCTCTTTTTGTCTTCTCCCTCACTCTCTCTTTGTACTCAATGAAAACAGAGAGCGAGGGGTTTTCTTTCTTTTTCTCGATTCCTCCTCTGATTAGGTTTTTCTTCCTTGTACGGCGGGCCGCGCCGCACCGACTCACAGAGATGTTATGTCACAAAGGAGGTCATTCTAGTTTACTCTGCTTTTTTAGTTCACTCTCCTCTCTCTTCTCCTTTCGGGAAGAAGCCTGTTGTGGGCTTTAGTTTTATTGTGGACTTGTTTGCGTTGGTCTTTGTCTTTGTTTGTGTGTGTGTGTGTGTGTGTGGGGGGGGGGGTGCAGGCAAT
>JAVQIZ010025666.1:0-21034 GCA_036023535.2 Galaxias brevipinnis | reverse complement strand
CCCTGCCGGCCTTTCTATTGGGTTTTTTAAACCTTGGGGGTTTTTGCCCCCCCCCCCCCCCCCCCCCTTTGGCCTTGCTCCCCACTGTACAAAGATCTGAAGGCATGAGACTTGAGACTGGCAAATGTCTCACAAGGGAACTCAGAGGGCTACAGACACTAAAATAAATGACCAAGCTCCCCGAATGTGTTTTATTGTTACTAATGATTCCCAGGCAGATGTCTGGAGAAAATCCCACATCTGGGACACTGAGTGGTCTGGGTTCATGAAAAATTTATGGGGACACGTTAACCAGCATGCTGATAGGGGTGTGCGTTTGTTTGTTTCAATGTGTGTGTATGTGTGTGTGTGTCATTCCTGATTCTGTCTTTACTTACCATCTCTCTCTCTCTCACTCTCTGGGCGAGCACGGGGTCCAGTGTCTGACCAGTCACCTCGTAAACGAAGACGTTTCACAGGGGGCTGCCTCAGCTGACAACAAAAATGCACACACAAACACAAACATTTACAGATGAGAAAACTAACAAATACTTTGTTAGAAATAGGTCAAATGAAGAGAATTGCCACAATTCTGTGTGCTGTTTATCAAACTAATATAGTATCAAACAAGTACTTTGTTTAACTTTATTCAGCCAGAAGTATACAAAATAAAACAACAGTGAATGTCCTTTAAACCCTGCCTGTCCTCTTCACTGTCACATGTGTCACTCATTAATAGAGTTGAGCTATACTTCCCACTGTCCCTCTACAGGGAAACACAGGCTGAGAGCCTAGGCCTTGCTAGGGATAACTAAATCTCCTGTGGCGTTGATCAAAAAGGAGAAGAAGAGGAAAAGGGCTGCGACATGACACAGTGTCAGAAGAAGTTGGCTCCGTCGGCTCAGAAGGGATGGAGGAATGAAAGAGAAAAGAGGACAGGTGGGGATAGATGAGTTTCAAGACGATGTGAGGAGAGGGAGAGAGGCAAAGGAGACTCTGCTTGGCAGCCCTACACCTCGTCCTGGGCTATTTCTGTGGGTGGCGGAACATTGCTTGCGTCTGCCTCTGTATTTGGAAAGGAATGTGGGTGGCCGGTGAATCCAGACACAGCTGAACACACCACGCGACAGCTGAGGCACTGGCACCATGATCCAGCACATTTCGTCCCCCTTAAGCTCCGTAACCACACACAACTAAAGCCCCTCACTCTCAGCCAAGACCCCAATCCAGTAGCCTGATGCAAAACATGGGGCATGCAAGTATGTGTTAGGAAAAAGACCAAAAGAGAGAGTGTAGCTTTATTTGGTCCTACCCCCTTTTTTGCCCTCTCTTCTAAAACCGTGCTCTACTAAAATCAAATTCTTACATTTATACTTTCTATCTTTTTTACCTCCAGCAACATTCTTCTCATTCTTTTTAACCCTCCATCTTTGCCGTCGTGGGCTGCCCTGATTCAGTCTCTCAGGGTTACGTGTTCCTCTCGCTGCAGCACTACCCACCCACCAGCCAAAAACACCATTTGGAGGAGATGCCCTGCAGAGCACTTTTAAACAGCCAAAACAAAGCCTGCTCTGTTTACCATAAACATCCTCTTTGCTTTGGAGCAGTATTTCACCTTTTTGCACATGTTTATGCCTCAAGCATATGGATGATGCATATGGTACCACTCAAGCACAACCTCACCATTTCCCAAATAAAAGCTTCTTATGAAGTTAATAATGAACCACGTTAACAATGTGTGGGAAAAGGAACATGGGCACATGTGTGGTCTCTCTATAGACACTAAAGACACAGGCACATCCAAGGAAACATACCTTATTTTAACGGTTAACGGTCAACATTTTAACGGTTCATTTGAGCCTATACTAGCCTGCTACAGAACTCTTAGCAATTCTAATCAGATCCATGCTAGTATAACGCTTCACCATATGTTAGCTACTAGAAAATGACGACAACAATAACAATTAACCAAAAAGCCAGGATCCATTGTTAAGAGCTAGAGCGGGCTTAAGCTAAAATGGCAGCAGTCCCTCACCTCCTCCCTCCTTTCTTCAGATGGACCTTTCAGCTCACGAGCCTGGTCGTCTTTGGGGTCAAACAGGTAGATGTAGTCTGAGGAATAGCTGACCAGCACCTCCTGTCCATCTCCACTGTAGCACAGCGACGTCACACGACACGACTTGTTCGACAGGTGGGCGGGAACAAAACGAACACACATGCCTGTCGTTCCACGGCCCATGTAGTTACCTGAGAGAGTACGCAGTGAACAGTAAGTAAAAAAGAAATTACCGTAGCATAAAACTTGTATACCACTTCTGAAGTTACTTTCCAAGTGTATTATTTCTGGGAAACAGCAAGGACTGGTCATGATCAGATTCAATTTTAGTTTTATATATTAGTCGAGGAAGTCCATACTATATATATATACAGTATATAGTATTAATAGACTATACACTGTAAATGTGTACAAATCTATATTGTATCAGAAAAACTGAAGTCCCCTTTTATGTTGGGTTTCACCCTGATAATTTTGACATGCTGGTATATATGTGGTATGCTTAAAGGGTAGCAGACAGTTTCAAAATTCAAACTTTTTCATGGAACGTTATTGAAATCCTCTCTAACAAAACAAAAATACTTGTGCTTTTAAGACAGGGAGTTCACGTGTAAACTCTGGACCCCTTTGAGGACCCAAAATGATGCTGTGGGATAGAGAAAGGCTAGCACAGACTCCTTTTGAGTCCTTGTGAGGACTAACCCGTAGCTCTGGTGCCCAGCATGCGTCGGTCGTAGATGCGCACAGAGCTGTCAGAGCAGCCCACGGCCAGGTAGTAGGGCACCAGGGGACAGATGGAAATGGAGGTTGCTGCTCTCCTACAGTTTATCAAGATGTCCTGAAATCCGAGTCGGAGGAAAACAAACAATGGGCAAGCTCAATGGGGCAATAATAAACAAGAGAGAGATTACTTAAATAATTTCCGTACTCATTTTGGATTAAAAAAATCTACTCTTTTACAATAAAATGGATAACAAGGAACTATTAACATTGGAACACCATTTACAAGGCATAAGGCGACCCACTCGTTTAACAGTCAAAAACCTCTTCACACATAGATACCCTCTATCCTTTATGCAGCTATAAACAGCAGGATGAAAGACATGCGAGAGATGAAGGCAGCTGCCTGTTTATGGTGGAGCTTATTACCTCTGATCACAAGCAAGAAATTAGAGAAGACACAAACTCGAGCTGGTGCAGCTGGGAACCATTCCATTAACTGAGGCAGGAGGAATGTGCAGAGGGCATTTATGAGCGAGTCTACTTTGTCCAGCGGGCGCTGGTAAATACTGCACCCAACAAGAAAGTGAAACTGGGTATAGAATGTTTGAACGTGTGGAACCATTAAGTGAAATTGAAATCACTTTGAAGGAAATGGGCCTCAAGCTCGTCCTAGACGCTCATTAACCTTCCTTTTTCTTTTTTACACGTCTTACATCTTCCTTTATGATCCCAATTTAAATATGAATAAATATCTGCCAACATCTGGAAAAAGATTAATTTATCTACCATTGTGAATATAGTTTATATTAGCAGATATAATAGCAGAGTGCCTGCAAGACACGTCCTTGTCAAAGTACCAACAGAAGTAACTGCTGTTGCCAGAATCCGTTTCTTAATACGTTTGTGCTAGAGCAGCCTACTTCACCTCCACATCACTGAGCGGATATTTAGGAAATGTCAGACTGAAGGGTATTCTTGCTTACGTCTTTGCAGTCTTCTTTTGTGCAGCTAGTCTTTGTGCGCAAATCAAACCATCGCACTGTGCCATCTTCCCCACATGACAAGAACGTGTAAGGGTCATTAGGGACAGTCATAATCTATGAAAGTCAAGCAAATAAAAAGAAAGTTATAATTAAAATTAAAATAAAATAAAAATTTTAATTTTCCATTTAGGTGGGATACTAAATAGATTGATGCAGTACAGTAGCATAACCACCATACCTCATAAGCTGTTCCATAGTGGCAAGTAAACTGACATTGCCTGTTGATGTCAGGAGTCTTTTCTGTGTGGGTGTAATAGATGATGCCATCCCCAGAGCAGGAAATGATCTGCTGGTCACTAGTCTGGGGCATAAACTTTGCACTGAAGATGTTTGCACGGTGACCCGACCGTATAGTTGCCTTAACCTGAGGAATAGAAGACAAAAGTCTAAGAAAACCGAGAGAGGATGACCCTTGGCTAGGTACCAGAGACTGTGTGTGTGTGTGTGTGTGTGTGTGTGTGTGTGTGTGTGTGTGTGTGTGTGTGTGTGTGTGTGAGATTGAAAGGTCAAGAGGGATTGGTAAAAAGCAATAAATAATTACTTTAAAAACTTTAAGGACTCAAGCTTATAGCAAATGTTAAACACTTGTCAACACTTCATTTGAATTGGATGGGCATAACCCCTGTATATGTCCCTTGTATAGCTCAAAAATAAATACAGATGCTTAAACACTTCAATAAATTATCTATATCAGTGGCAGCTGACGAAATGGAAGATTCCACAATAAGAGTTCCTCCAATCAAACTACCCGGTAAAAGAACAAAATCTAGGACAGATGATAACCTCTTACCTGTTTATTGTATGGGTTGGTAATGACCAGATTGGTATCATCGGAGCCGGATAAGATGTATTCTCCCGTATCATTCCAGGATATAGTGTTGACCTGTTTTAACCAAAAGCCATCTAAATGAAAGTCCTGTAAAAAATAAAATCCCTCTCTCTAGGTTGCAATGACCAGGTGTCTCCTTTGCCTTTGTTCCAGTGGCATAAAATATACCATTTAAAGTTTAAAGTGTTCTCAATGGGTTGAAGATGTGATCCATGACAAAGAATACATCATGTAACACAAAATATTGTTTATGTCACTGCTGAACAAGCATTTTCCAAGAGATATTTAGAAGAAAAAAGATTGCTGAGTTGCTTTCCGTCACCATCACAATTCCCCTGTATTGGCTACTGCTATGTTACAAACATAGACAAAGAATTAAACTTGCTGAAAAGCACTCAGGTCAATTCTCTTTTATAATTGTGACCAGAATATTTCCAGCATTCTGAAAGAAACAGCCAAATGCTTATATTTAAAAACATTCACTCACAGGGCTAAAATAATATCAAACATTTGAGCTTCTTTACTTTGTTATTGTATTAACTGCTCAGGTGCCACTGTTAGCCTAAGGATGGTTTGTAACCTGCCCTGGTTGTTGGGGTGGTTTGGCAGTGTAACAAGGCATATGTCAGCCTCAGGTTTCTCAGCGATATAAGCAGCCTGGCCAGAAACCTAAACTCACGGATCTGATTGAGGTCTGCTTTCTGTTACACCACGTTTCAAAAACCCATAGGCAGAGAGGAAAAGGATGGTCTTAAAATGTAAGAATAGTCTTTAGATAGTGACTAAGAAGCAAAGGTCATTCTAAAATAAAGAACTGTGTGTACCAAGACATCAAGTATAACACCACATAGCCTTCTCTTCTCTCTTTCCAAACATCCATCTATTCCAACATATTCCGATTTCAATGTTTGAACATGGCTTTATTTTAACTTTAAGGGCCTCTGGGGGATTTCAGAGAAAAACTTTGAATTACAAATGATAAAGATAATGTAAGAAAATCAATGCAATAGCCATTAAATAGGTTGGCACTTTCTAAATAATATGTTGTACTCGCTTAATCAAAGCTGATCAAGTCTAGTGGGTCTAATTAAAACGACAATGACAGTGTGAAAGCCTGACAATTTAAACATGCTGAGATGGACATACTCACAAAAACATAAGATCATATGATCAAACCAGCACAAAAAGGTTTGTGAGGGACTTACACAGCCATCATGCACATTGAGCGTTGCTTCAAGTTTTAGCCGCTGCACAAATTCTCTTCTGCCTGTTCAAACAGAAAACACAAACTCAACAAGGCAGGGTACATTTTCATGAGCCTATATTTTGTCAATGCAGTCTGACGAATGTGCAAAGGGAAAGGAGTATTGCTGACGGCAATATCATATCTTGTGACATTTGCTCTCAGTTATTTCACTATTTTGGGGTAGGACTATTAATTTGAAAACATCCACAGCCAAAGTAACAACACACATCACCCAATGCATATTTTCATGAGCACATCATGATACAAGTGTTTTCAACAAAATAAAAACAAAACTTAATTGAAAAATTACGTCATCGTGTCAAACAATATTTTAAATCCGAACCACTTGAACTATTTGTGGTTTAAAGTGTTTTTTCGGTAAGAGAATTAAGATATTTCAAAATTCCCTGACAGGCTACAAACCATGTCAAGTGAGCCTACAAGTGATCATATGTATACATATTTATTAATATTGATAACATAACTATTTGCATGTGCGATTTATATATTAAGTTATGTCACATACACACAAGCAAAACTAGTTTGTAAGTGTGAAAGGGAATGTAACGTTCCATCAGATCATTGGCAAATGTATATGCAGTCTTTAACCAACATGAAGTAACGCGCCACTTGTCAAGAGGCTTTTTATCCACTGGCACTACAGACAGGCTGCTTGAATGACGTTCAAGTATATGTGATGTCGGGACTTTAAAAGATGAAGAGGTTAGAATGATGAAGTTGGCTTTTTCTAGCGCCAGCTTTGTTGTGACCAAAGTCAAAGCGTAACGTTAAGGACAACACTGTTTTAGTGTTTGAGTTAGCCCTCACGCCTTAAATTACAATCTCTTTGAGTAACCTACTACTGTGGCCAACCAATGTGTTATCTAGCCAGCACAAGCAGCACAGTCTAATGAAATAGCAACCATTAGCACATCTACGCGCTGAATTTTAACCAAATGGCAAATGTCCTTACCTAAATAGTTGATCCTGACCAGATTGGGTTCATTGTATCCAATGGAACGTTTATTTACATCCCAAACCAAATTGCCAGGGCAGGACATTGTTATTGAACCTACTCCTTAGCTAATTGTGACATTGAGCAAGCAAGCCAATAATATTTCCGCAGTACGTTAACATTAATATTCTAGCTAGGTAAAAGTCTCGTTGACGTACTAGCTATCTAACGTTGGCTAACGTTAGCTAACTGAGTAAAGTATCTAACGGTAACGTTTCTTCGTTTCGTTCTGACTTGAACCACCGTCGTTACATCAACAACCCAGGCCAGGGCCCGGGGCGTTGAACAGGGATGGTACTACTAGCAGTGTAGCTATCGTTGGCAAAGCAAACGTTACTTAGTTTTCTACCAAACATGCATATCGAAATACTTTGTAACGCGTTACTTCACAACACGACTCAGTGCACTGTCTGTCTAGCCCTCTACTGTCTTTTTAATGTTGTAAAAGCTAACAGCAAGGTCTGCTTTATTTCTTGTGGGGTTGTTGTTTGTTGTGCATGACTTGGGCAATCGGAGGTTGTAATGCAAATCTGAACCAATGGGCTTCCAGGCTAAACAACGCGATAGATAGCGTCTAACCAAGGGTTAGGTTGAGCAGTCAAGGGCCAAGGCTGTCTCCGGTTCAGAACGTCAAATCTAAAGAACTGTGGGATGATACCGCCCCCGAATGTCCGAAGGAGTAAAATGACTGCGGGGCTTGTATGCAGCATTCTGACGGAAATAAGTAATCGTTCCCTGATTTTAGGCTACTCAAAACTCCCCGTCATGTTAAAATCGTCAGAAATGCCCCCTCGAGATTATCCTATTTTATTATTAAATATGTCTTGTTGTTTTTGTATTTTGTAATCTATATATTCTACTTTTAAACAGAGGGCACTGCCGTATAACTTATAAAGTCTGAGACATTGTCTCAGTCGGTTTCCCCTGTACAAATATAAATGTTTTAATAAAATAATAAAATAATAATGCAAATAGAATGAATCGCCCCTAAAAATATTAAGCCAATCACAAACGGGGACAAGGCCAAACACCAATAATAAACCATCCTTGCTAGGTTGCACCAAGCAGTGTCACGAAAGTCACCTCCTGGCTGCACATCTAGCTGCCAAACTAACTACGCTAAGCTAGCGCACAGCAGTAGTATATGGTAGAATGGCAGTTGAGATACGGGGGAAGGTCGAGAGGACACAGTCTTTTCATATTTAATTTAGTCGTTATATAATCACTGGTGACAATCACATTTTAAGTACATATTACAGAAAAAAGGAGTCCACATTTATTGAAATTTTGCTTGTATTTAGCATTAGCTAAGTTAGCCAGCTAACTTAAATTCATTGAGCGGCTTGCTAACAAACATCAAATCTGCCACCATGGCCGCCCTACGAGCGTCCTACCACAGGATCCTGGATAAAATTGAGCATATGCTGCCTTCAAAGCTAAGACCTATTTACAACCATCCAGCAGGTAATTTTTACTATTGTATGGACAATTTGGAATATTTAACTACCACTTCAGCTAAGATACTCAGACTAAAGAAATGCTGGCATGTTGCGATTCCAATGTTTATGTATTGAAGATGAGCAGATTCAGAAATGAACTTGTAGGGATCGTTGTATCATTGATCCATTCACTTTTATTTGCCATTTGAAATACGCCCATTATCTAGTTATTGTCAAAAGTAGTCGTGTACAAACTGTTTATCGATATTGCTAGGAAACGACTTTTTAAGGCAAGTCAAACTTACGATTGTCTACAAGTAGTTTCTTATTAATTATAAGACCATGAGGAGAGACCACTATGGATAAGGCATTCAAAATCAAGACAGCATTTTAACTGGCCTTTCTGGTTTGGGAAGTAAACAACCTTCCCAGTGAACCTTGATGCAGGTGATCCCCAATCCACCAGCACTTACACACACACATTCACAGACATACACACACGCACCATAAATCCAGTTTCTGCTTTGCTTAAGATGGCTTGACCAGCTTGTCGAGCAGCTTTGTGAAATGTTTAAAATGTATTTGGTTAAGCCTGGAAATGTATAGTGTTTGTTGCGATTGCTCATAATAATGCTGTTTGCGGGTTTCACACAGATTTAATGTTTTTGAAGCTTAGTTGTAAACCAAGCCCACTCATTCTGGTCTATATCAAAGGTTGCATTTTATCAAGGACATTTGAAGCTGTTTGCTGTACTCAATGGTGGTGCCGGTACTCTTAGATTCCAGAGAGATGATTGGCTGAGACGGAGGCTTGCTTCTGCCCCTCACTCTTGCCTGCTTTCCCTTCCCTTTTACTTTGGTTTGTAGTGAGAGCCAAGTTATTAGGAGTCTTGAGAATGAAGATGCATTAAATACTTCAGAGGAAGTGGCTCTTCGATTAGAATAATAAGTTAATGAAGAATTAGTTACATGTAATGATGTTTTAAGGGTTCATTCACTCACAGTACCTTTCTCATCTAGGTCCAAAGACCGTTTTCTTTTGGGCCCCGATGTTCAAATGGGTAAGGTCATATTACTTCCTACAAGTGTCCTACTAGGACATATACCTTTCAGAGTAGAACCTATTTTTCATTTTCATATCACTTGCATAAAATATGGCCATATTCATAACTCTAATACATGAGATTGATAATTTTTAATCAACCAGGGTAAATTAGTTGTGTAGCCATTAGCCAATATTATTGTAAGTAGGAGATGAAGGCAAACATTAATGTAGTAAAAATCTTTATGAAGATAAATACAGACCATTTTCACTTCTGCCACTACAGGGCCTGGTTTTCGCAGGCCTGGCTGATATGACACGACCAGCAGAAAAACTCAGCACCTCCCAGTCTGCAGTACTGACAGCCACAGGTAAAATAAAGCTTAGTTTAAGTATGTAGTGAATTGAGGACACCAGCATTGGGCAGAATGCAGGTGTTTAAACCAGTTTTATATTTATTTATTTTGTGTTCAAATTACATAATACTTTTAAAAACATGTTGTTTAATTTATTTACCAAAACCATAGCATTGGACATGTAAACGAATTGACTATTATGGAAAGCTCTTAAATCTTAGCTGTCTCTTTCCATCAGGTCTTGTTTGGTCCAGGTACTCTTTGGTCATTATCCCAAAGAACTGGAATCTTTTTGCAGTCAACTTCTTTGTTGGTGGTGCAGGAGGTTCCCAACTCTACAGAATTTGGAAGTAAGTATAGTTGCCTGTTACTGTATTCTTTCTGAGTGTGCTAATCTGTAAGCAATACTTCATCAGGGATAATCTATAAAGGCAAATATGGAAGTCCAGAAATTTGACTTTTATTTTTTAGAAATGCCCTTAACCTGTCTTTATTCAGTATTGTCTGTTAATAAACATGTATTATGGGATATGTTTTCCAGAGAGTCTTAACTTTTCCTCTCTTGTTTGCATTAGATATAAACAGGAACAGAAGGCACTGGCCAAAGAGGCTGCCCAATCCTGAATATATAATCCTCCAGTGGGCTAAAGGGAGTCTTCACGTTGGGCACAAACATGCCCCTTCTAAAGTGCGCTAAACCCCATCCTGTCTCCATATCCACCTGATAACCTTTGTTTTACCACATAAAACATCGTCCTCCCTGTTGAACTTTGTGCTGTGTGAAAGAAAATCTAAGTTCCTGGGGGTAATAACATTTTAAACACATACTTGAGAATAGTCATCAACGCACAAAAATGTAATGTTTTTTTAGAATATTGCTAAGCGAGGAAAATGAATGATTGTATATTCTTTTCTTAATATCATGGACAATTTAAGTTTTGCTTCTATCTTGTTTGGTAGTCAGTGTCTCATAATGTCCATATAATAAAGTTATTCAATCTGTGTTGAATGTGGTACAACTAATGTCTCCATTACATTTGTCTTGCCATTTAATATTAAAGTTCCGTTACCAGTGAATACTGTACTTGAATGATAAATCATTGATTAAAATTCATATTCCTTAATTTTACTTGCTTATGACTCAAGGTAGTATGTGGCTTCATAATTGAAAAGTGATTTTTACGTTGGCATGACACTTTATTCACATGACACTTTATGCACCTTAATCAACAGGCCATATTTCTAATTCAGCCAATCAAAGTTTATTCGAACACTAAATCAACATGGAAATATGTAGCTGCATTTTTGCTTGCTGTCACTCCCACTTGTGCATGACTTAATTCTGGAGTCCGATTAGGCTTGCATTTTGACCATTATCTAATAGTCAACAACTAGTAACTACATTCGGCCTTCTACAAGTACCATCCGACATTGAAGATCCCTTCCACTAATATATTCAGACAATGGACTCAGTAAATTCTGCCAATATCTCACCAACTTGACCAAAAAAATACAGAAGCAGCATGCATTTACCTACTTAAATCTACAAACCTTAAAATCATAGAAAACGGCACTAATTATTGAACAGTAAACTGGAGAAAATTACAATACAGTACTGGCATGCTCTTGTGAATCCCAACAACCAATGCAGTTAAAATGAATATGAACTTCCACACACTCAAAACAGTGATTACCAAAAACTTTATTAATAACCAAGTACTGACAGTTTTAGCGTTTTCCACCAACACGAGGAGCATTGACCTTCATGGTCTTTGCAACCTTGGGTTTTGGTGCAGTCTTGGATGGTGCCTGGAGGGGACAAAAAACAAATTAAATTGTTTAGTGTGAAATTAACATTTACTACCGTATGCCTCTGAGTAAATATATTGGGCTGATAATCATGGTGAAAGGTAAAAGTGAGATACAATAGCTGCATAATATCTGAAGTATCTTACCTTTGAACTGGGGGCAGAGGGCTTCTTGGTTGCCTGCTTTGCTTTCTTTGCCTCCTTGGCAGCCCTAGGAATAAAAGTAAAACAGTAAGCTAGAAAGTAGAATTGTAAAAACCTGAGATTTTACTCGACTGCAAATTTCTTATAATAACAATACATACTACATATAATACAACCAGTGTGTCTAGTACTGCTTAGTCGAACTAAGATACTTTACTTGGGGCACTCAACACGGAATACCAATTTCCCAATTCAGGAAAATCTATAGCATTATTTCTAGTACAGGCCTCTAAGTTTAATATTCAAAGTAATAAAAAGAATAAACTATGTAGTACAACAGCTAACATAAGACACCAACGCTAAAGTATTACACTGGAAGCATTCCTTTGTCAAATATGTTCCTTGTGGTGGGCAAAGTAGCCAAATGTTGAGACTTGATATAACAGCACCTCCAAACAAGACATGTAAAGTACCCTAGGAGCATTTCTGCAAAATGTGCCACCTGCAGTCTAGTAGCAGTTTAGAATACATCTCCAAAGTCCAAACTAACTCCCCCTTTGCAATCAAACCATTGGATCAGAGGCAACAAGAAAAGCTGGAATAATATACCCTGATTTATTGGACCATTCAGTATGCGTAGAAAGAGTTGTTTTTTAACACTTATACTGTGTGATGTGCTAGTAGGCCATACTGATTGGCAATTTGTAGGCAAACAAAGACTGAAATAAGGACACTGTCTGAACAATCAGATCTTACTGTATGGAACAAGTAAGAATTAATGTCTGTGCTACCTCCACTATATTTAGACTGTTCACCAGTATTACCACAACAAATCATACTCTCAACTGGTAATGGAATGTTTACTATTGACAGGTGCTATCAAATCAAAACATATTTACACTAATAAGTGTAAAATAATTATAGTTACATATTGTACAAGATATTCCCACTTCCTTAAGCACTGTGTAGTTCCACGCTTTGGAATGCCGCTGGCTAAGCAAAACAGAAGACTAGACTAAGCGAGTGGGCAACACAATTTTCTACAATGTATTGCATGAAGAAACCATCGATAAAACCATACAAATGGGGGGGGGGGGGGTGAATTGAATGGTTTAGAAATGAAACTGCAGTTGACTTGAGTTAGTTTTTCCAAACCTGATGGCCTGTTCCCGCTGAGCCTTGCGGACTTCAGGCTTCTGGTTCCTCTTGGCCATGATCTCAGCCAGGGAGGCACCAGTGATGGCCCTCTGGAACTTTACTGCACGGCGGGTACGCTTCTTCGTCACCTCTTCCTGATGACACAAATTGCAGAAATGCATCAATAAAGTGAAACACTTTTTTATAAGGCAACTAACTATTTAAGAGTTTGATTTAATTTACATTAAGAAAAAAGCCTACGGTTACTACTTGTACATGACACTTTAATTGCCATTCTCAACTGTGGTTTGTCCATAGGCCAAAGAGTTTTTTGATCTTCCTTGTGCAATCACCATTTTAAGGATTTCAGAACAATTGAATAACAAAAGCAATAATTGAAAACAAAGCTATTCTTTCTCTAGGGAAATAACTTCATACAACATTTCAATGGTTTACTGGAAATGATAGCCAACTAGTAGTCTTAACAAAAGTAAAGAGTTGTCACTATGATCTATGTTGGCTCTATGGTCAAAGTTGAGGGTTGTACAACTCTGCACCGGCATCCACAACCATTATACACAGGGGTGCACATATCAAAACAAAGGATGTAATTTATATTAACTAGCCGTCAGGACAGAAGTGATCACAACAGACTGAAGCCCACTCAACTATGTAAAGTGCTTTAGTTTTCCAGAGAAGCACCATACCAAATGCAATCTTTTAAGATTGACAGCTTATAGGATAACTGTGCCACTTAAAGGATGAGTACCAACTCCAGGTGCTCTTCAGGGCCCAAAAAGTTAAGTGCACCCCTGTTTATACATCAGCCCAACGTTATGCATACCATTCACCTGCAGCAAGTGCAAACAAAATGTTTGAGGCAATTGTGCTTCATTATAGTAGGTGGATATCTCAAACAAACATACAGCCAAATATGGCACTTACAGACTGTCCCTTCTTGTGCTTGCGCCTGTACAGAACAGTCCAGTTGATCTGCCTAGGATTCCTTTTGGCCAGGAAAGCAGACTCACACTTCGCATTGAGGAACTGGAACACCTGATGACAAGATATCAGCGTCAATGTTAAACAAATTAATTCATTTCTCTGACAATTAACATCTGAGTAAGTGGTTTTCGGTACTAAGTTATGTTGTAACAAGTTAACAGGTTAAAATCGCTAATGTTGGTACATGCTTTTGGGTAAGCAGATCACTTCAGTTAGCCTGCTTCAGACACCGCATTCTAGAAAGTTTAAAACAGTAACTTAAAACTATTTAATATTACTATGACGACTATTAAAAAGGGCAGCATCACCCGAAAAAATAAACGAGCTTACATGAAGTACCCAAATGTGGTATCGTTACCTTTCCGTCTATCCTGGCGTATCGGCGGCCATGGCCGGGGTATATTTTGTACCCACTGAAACTGCACAACTCAACCCTGTATCAGAGAAATATGAAGACATGTTGCACGACCAAGGTATAATCTAGCAAAATAGCAATAAAACATATGCTTAATCTTAATATCGAGTCTATGATGGCGATAGATGTAATTCAGTAAACTCACTTCATGATGGCTAAGAGGGGGCCCAAACCGGAAAGACAAATAGAGGATACGGAAGAAAAGTTGTCTTCTTCGCTTGCTTCTATTTTCTTCTACTTGTAATTGTTCACGGACGGTTGGAAACTTTCAGAGCATTACTGCCACCTAATGAATCTGAAGTGAAGAACTGAAGAATACCTTACATTTCCCACTAAATTATTGTCTCCACATTGAATTCGATGATTCATGATTCTGGCATTTTATTTCTCTACCTCTCTTTCACTCTCATAAAATTTACATGGGCGGGGCTGGGAGAAAAAAGATCTCGACACAACACATGCAACAACATGTCCCTGCAGGCTAATTAGTATAAACAGTAGGCCAAAGTGCTGAATGAATAGAGCAAAACAGTCATACTTTCAGCACTTATAAACTAACCAGACATGGTGGTGTAGTAGTATTTTTATAATACGATTAAGATGATTATGTCACTGCAATAAGTTATATCTAATATTGTAATCAATAATAAATAATAATTTTGCAACTCAGAATGTGGAAATATAGACTTCCGTTAGATAAAAAAATGTATGTATTCCCAGCTGATCTTTAATAATTGGATTTCGTTTTTTTGTTTTGTTTAGTTTAACCATTGTTTTAGTTAGATCTTTAAATCTAACATTGTATTAAAATAGTTTATAACGATATTTCCCCAATATTGGCCCACACTGCAAAATATTTTTCTTCTAGTGTCTGCCAGTGGATGTGTCACGGAGACGATAAAGTGGCGCGCAACCAACTGAAGTCTTCTCTCAATTCACCTTATATAAAATGACCAGTCTAAAACTACAACTCCCAGCCAAACAGGATTTCAGTTTAAGATAAGCGTGTTTTGCTGTGAGCGTCACACGGTTCCCTTCCCTCCACAAATGATGCTCTAGACGTTTAGGTAGCTAAGGATACAGCGTCAAGATGGGTGTAACATTAGACTCAAATTCTGGTGAGTATTTACAATGCAACAATTTTGCCACTCTGTAAATATTATTCACCACACTAACAGAACATTTCACTGATGGATTGTTGTTGTTGTTAACTACCTCAGTTATAAACGATACCGTTGACGCCAACGAATTAACGCGGTCACAAACAATATGAACGTTTGCTAGCCAGTTGTTTTCGTTACGTTTTCTAGATAAACTAATGCTAGTAATGTTAAAACGTCAACGCTGGATGATGTTATGTGTGATTAGATTAGGTAACGTTAACAAGCCAAGCGTCGTTGTCTTGATTAATAATATTTCAATGTGTATTAATGATGTACGCGTTTGTAATAACATACAGTCAGTGTGTTAACGCTCCCAGACAGCTACCGGTGATAACACAACGTTATCACAAACACGGGAATATGTGCTAGCTCATTAGCAAGCTTGACAGAACTGACAACCTAACTAGCTATCACGATATCTTTGTGCATTGTTTCTAAGTTACCACTTTCAAGGTGCGTCCTGATACTGATTTACGAGCTTTCTAGTTGAGTTTTTGCCTGTCTGGTACTGTTACTAAGCACCACCAGTCCTGCACTACGTGATATTACAGTGGCTCAACATAGATTACCAGCGTTTTATTTCTATGATTGTCCATCTTTTTGTCTTAGGACCTGTGTTGGACCTCTCATCTAGGGGCCTACAAAAACTGGAGCCCAGTTTTCTCTGCTCTGAAGACACACACTCTCTCGTCCTAGATCACAACCACATCATGAAACTGGACCATTTAGAAAGAAGTCTATGTCTACAGCAGGTACTTACTTGTACTGGGTCATGAAGGATGTTAAAACACATTTTTGTGTTTTTGTCAGTATATTGTTTTAAAAGGTCTTATTCAACTGACGTGACTTCATTTATTTCTTTATGTGTAGCTATCTGTTGCTTGTAATCGGTTGGTGCGAATGATGGGTGTTTCTCGACTGACAGAATTAAGAATTCTGAATCTGCCCAACAACAGTATTGGTTACATAGAAGGGCTGAAGGATCTGCAACACCTCGAGTGGATTAACTTGGCAGGCAATAATATCAAGGTGAGATGATATTTGACTATTTCTTGGGTTGTATACTGTATACAGCCTCTCATATTGCTTCATACACATCCTATGTGTATCTCAGGCCTGCAAGTGGACGAAATAGTGGATGTCATTTGAGTTAATTTGTGTCCGTTTAGGTCATGGAGCAACTCAACAACTGTGTCTCACTGCAACACTTGGACTTGTCTGACAACAACATATCAGTCATTGGGGATCTGAGTAAACTGTTGACCTTAAAGGTAAGCATAGCATTTGTACATGTAAAGAACTTGTAGAAGTGAGTAATAGGAATATACTTAGACTCTTTCTAGTGCTGGTATAGTATTATAGTGTATCTGTAACTTGCAATAAGTTGTTCAAGTGTTTCCCAGAATGTATTGTGTGTTTTTTATTTTGGAGTCTCATACATCAGCCTTTGTATGTTACCAAACTGTATATTCCTATCATCTGATTTTATACCAGCTGGCTCTCAAACAATAAAAAAACATTTAGTTTTGTTCCACTTTCACCAGCAATAAGTATTTATAGTAGTAATTGGATGGCACCGTAAGATACTGGCATAGATTTATTTAAATATTATATGTGAGCTTTTTATTTAATAAACAGGTCTACTTTTATAACGTATTTGAGTAGCCTCATACTGCATCCAAATGCAGATATAATGCCTTTGTTGACATTGGCTCTTTGACAAGTTATAAAAGTTGTACAATAAAGTTTTTTTAGCTATATTAACTGCCATTATTAATTTTACAGACACTGCTTCTCCATGGTAACAGTATAACAACCCTTCGGACAGTGCCTGCTCACCTACCGGCCCAGATATCCATCATCTCCCTGGCAGAAAATGAAATCAGGGACCTCAACGAAGTAAAGAAAAACTGCTGTCACTCTTAATTTTTAACGCTTACTTTATTTGCTTCAGGCTTCAACCCTCTAAGTAATCCCTTTTCTATCTATTCTGTGTGTGTATTTTCCCCACATAGGTGTCCTACCTAGCACCCCTCCAAGACCTCGAGCAGCTCTCTATAATGAGTAACCCATGTGTCATGGCAACTTCCTCATTACCCGGGTTTGATTACCGGCCATATATCATGAGTTGGTGCCTTTGTCTGAAGATCTTGGATGGATATTTGCTGTCACAGAAAGAAGGGTGGGGATTTGTTAGTGGGATGTACACATGGATCTATGCTGACAGTGCATAGTTTGCACAATACTTGACTAAATTGTCTCTGTGTTATTTTTTTGTCTGGCTTCTACGACCTAAAGATTAAAAGCAGAATGGTTGTACAGCCAGGGTAAAGGTCGTTCCTATCGACCCGGCCAGCATGTACAACTGGTCCAGTACTTGGCCACCGTGTGCCCCTTGACCTCCTCCCCAGCCCTAGAGACAGCAGAGGATGTTAAGCTGGAGAAGATTCTGAGCAAACAGAGGTATGTAAACCTAAAAGTGGAAATACCTAGGCAAGCTATCTATACTTTAAAATAATATGCATTGAGTAATATGCACATATTACATTTTTGTTTATTGCCTTCTTGCGTATAGTGCTTTTAGCACAATACAGGATGTAGGCTCAGAAATGCAAGACAATAGTATTCTTTAAAAAAACTGGACTTTTTATTTATTTAGCAAAAAAAAATTTTTACCTTGTGATGTCTGACCAGGTTTCATCAAAGACAACTGCAGCAACAGGTCCAGGGTGGCTCTCCTACCCTTCCACGTCCAACCCAACTAGATGTGGAGACGCATGGTCTTAGACATGTACCTGGGCCCTCACAGGATGGAGTCCGAGAGACAGACCAAGCCACTGCACCAGAAACAGCTTTCGCTCCTCCATGCCTACAAACTGGTACAAGATCAAGACCGCGCCATGAAAATACTGCTTCTAGTAACTGAATAATAGAATGTTTATATCATGATAAAGGTGCTAGCACAATGCATATTGCAAAAACATATTGCAAAACTAAATTTTTTACGCTTGTTCACTTCTGTCTCTATCTAATACTGTTTTTTGTGCGTGTGTGCGTGTGTGTGTGTGCGTGCGTGCGTGCGTGTGTGCGCGTGTGTCCCCAGAGCCGACTGTACATTTCAATACCTGGCTGGGTTGTGAATTGTCCCACCAGTCAGCTGCAGTAATTCGCAGTCCCAAGGGTGCAGAAGATTTGCATCTAGAAGATGTGCAGACAGACGAGTACAAACTTAATGGCAGTCTGCTGTCTTCAGAGTCGACCTTCCTCCCTGTCCGTCCTGATTTGGAGCCCAACCCCGATCCCTCTGAGAGTGAAGATGAAACAGAGACATTTGAGCCTGATTCCCTGGCTCCCGAGCACCCAGCCCGACCTAAAAAGCTCTCCACTAATAAAACTAATCCTCCTCCATCAAACAAAGAGAGAGAAAAGGAAACAGTTGATGACATGGCTGAAAGTAACCGCACCTGCGCCTCAACCTTTACTGTTGTCAAAAGCAACCAACACAGCAGTGCTTTTCTTCCAGAAACATGTTTAGACTGTGGTATGATGGAGCTCAAGGTCAAGCAGGAAGAAGCTACCATGCTGCCGGATAGGCCATCCAGTTGTGAGTCTGAAAGTGCGGTCATCAGGATCCAGACATGGTGGAGGGGTCTTTACACTCGACGCTGCCACCCTGTGGCCAAAGAGGTGCGGAGTGAAATCCGGCTGCGCAGAATGCAGGACCATATCCTCTTCCTGTCCGGGCAGTTAGAAAGGTAACATACAAATAGATATACTAATGTGCAGCGTGTAAAACAAATGAAATGCTAACCAGCAGGAATATGCCTATCATTACTATTCAGGGTGCAGCAACAGCATGAGGAGGAGAGACTACAGAGACTGGTCCAGGAAGAGGCTGTTAAGTTTCTATGGAAGCAGGTGAGTTCACATACACATCCAATGCATCACAATTAACGTTACTTAAACATATGTGAACCTATAGCTTTTCCCTGGTCTTTTAATATGCCTAATTTTTTCACAAGATTTAAACCTAGGCTACAACATGTAAACAGTTTAGTAAGAGGGAGGGAAGAGAGTATAGTATTACAATGCATAAGAGGCACTGACTTTTGCATTACAATTTGCATAACAGTTTTGGTTTCCCTCCGGTTCTCCTGCCCCTGTAGCTCCAGTCCATGCAGCAGTGGCAGCAGTCAGTCGAAGGGCAACTGGCGAATCTTACACAAGCCATGGCTCCAGCTCAAACATCTGCTGCCGGAGTTTTCTGCCCCGCCCTTCAGCTTCCTTTGCCTTGCGCCTCCAGCACTACCGACCCAACCAGCACAGAGATTTCCTTTCCTGACTCAGGCTTTCAGACCACTAGTGAACGGCAGGCTGCACAAGACGACAGTTTTCTTAGTAGTGGAACTGGGGATTCTCTCGAGACGGTGCGAGCCTTGGCATTAGGGGTCTTTGTGGAGCCCCTTGTTGGTGGAAGGGAGAGTGCAGACTGCAGTCTGCTTGATGAGTACCTTTCCTCTGTTCAGCAGAGAGAAGTAGAGGCCGAGGAATGCATGGCTAGCGATGGTACAGAGACACCTCAGCCCTCATCTTTCTCGCCCACCAAAATGGCAGAGCAACCTAACTCTCCTCCACTGGTGGGGTCAGAAAAAGGAGTTAAGGACTTAGAACAACAGCATATGCCAAAAAACTCTTGTTCTATATGATCGTTTGAATCAGCTCTATACCATCTCTGTACTTCAAATATTTTCTAATAATGACTTTAGTTGATAGATGGTTTGGTAAAACTGAAGACTTGTCTCTTATTCATAAATTATACCTTGATTTCTCTTACTAATATAAACGAATCATTAATCATCTTTCTTTATAGGTTTTTGGGAAAAAAGTGTGGGAGTTTTTCTGGTAAATTTTTAAATGTTTATATGCATGGCCTTTTTGCACTGAAACCAATAAATGAAGGACTATCATTCACTATTGCTTTGTGCCCTATAATTGTGGAAAGGTCATGAGTTTGGTAATGCAGTTGGGTTTTATGTATGTAAATAAAATGGTAATTTGGTCAAACTCCATTTTCAGGTAAAATCTTTAGTCTTTAGTCTGCTTCCCTTTTAATGCGCACATTATTATTCTGCTCCCTGGTGGTGGCAGGCCACTGGCATTTTGCACATGCCATCTATAGGTGCCTGTGGGACCTGTACCTGCCTGTGCTCCAGGTCTGCAGCCTCCTCCTTCTCCATGCCATGGCCTCAGCTCGAGCTGCCCAAGTACCCCTGACTGCAGTTCGCAGTAGTGGGCGGGGTCAGATATGGGCGGTGTTAAACAATTGACTCCGCCCTATTGTGCAATTTTTTGGGCTAGTGCTCACTTGGGATTTGTACCCCAACGTTTTCATTGCTCCCTGATTGTGGCAGGCCATTGGCATCTTTTTACACCCACAAACTAGCCATTTTTATTTACTTTTCAACTGCAGATAACTTTTTCAACATAATGGAAATGTGTAACCCGAAAGTGCACCCTAAGTGCACCCGAAAAAAGCTACTAACAAAACTAAAGTGAAAATACCCCTAGAGTCTGCGAGAGCGGGGGCGGAAGATGACTCACATACTGATAACACGGTTTTGACCCTAAGCAACG
>JAVQIZ010025661.1:0-13996 GCA_036023535.2 Galaxias brevipinnis | reverse complement strand
GCCATCATTGACGCTCTGAACTCCAACTTTTTAAACAATTTTTCCACTGTTGCTTACTTATTCAACCCTGCAAGGAGACTTGGGCTACCTGTTCCACTCAGCTTACCAAATCCTTCCCTCAAATCTGTTGCGATAAAATATCAACTGTATAGGCGTATCCACTTCCCTGACATCCAAACTGCCCTCTGGCTACCACCTCCCTGCAGCTGATCCACTGCCCATTCTATGACCTCTCATAAGCACCTCTGCATTCACCCTGGTGTCTCCAAATTCCCACGTCTCAAAATGTATCATTGTATCTAAACCAACTACCAGTCTTCTTGACCCTCTTCTCACTGTCCTGTGTCCATCTTGCCTTCCTACGTTGCCTCATCTAAAATATTTAATACATTCTTCTCCCAATGAACATTTTCTACCATCTCTAAAACTTCCCCACTATTCTCTAACTTACCGTGTTTTGCTAAGACCCTAGAACGCATCGTTGCCTCTCAGTGAAAACTATTTATATGAGCCAATAAGTTTGAACCCCTGCATTTAGTTTTTCACAGCACATAAACAGCCCTGACTAACGATCTCCTTACGTCTGCAGGGGCCCTCAACATCCTCATTCTAGTAGACCTCAGTGCAGCCTTTGTTTTAAAGGGACCCTATTATGCTTTTTGGGTTTTTCCCTTTCCTTTAATAATAATAATAATAATAATTCATTTTATTTAGATTTAATAAAAAAAATTTTTTTTTATTAGCCTCGAGACTCAAAGCGCTTCACACAAATTGGTCGCCAATTAATTACACAGAAAGAACAACGAATGGACCAACGGCTATCAAACACAACACTCAGTCTGAGTGATACCACGGCAGCCAATTTGCGCCAGACTTGCTCACCCAACATATTATGTCAGACTTGCTCACACACATAAGACACACAGACCGACTCCAGGTGAATTGGCAGTGACTGGTCAGGGCACTGGTAGGAGAATGGATGTTTTTTTGTAGAGGATGTTTTTTTCTTTTTTTTCTTTTGGGTTAGTATGTTACATAGCAAGGTCTGAAAAGTTACAAACCCCATAGTCCACGCGAATTGGAGCTACTCTCTCTCACAGAAAACACTGCCCCTGAACTGCCTGAAACGCCTTGTTTGTAGGCCGGCGTTTTTCTTCCGTAACTTATCTACGTCACTAAGTCACATATTTGAATAATGTTTGGCAAGCACTCAACTACAGCCAGTCAGAGCAGAGGCTGGGTGATTTCGTCATGTTGACAAAATGCTGTTTTCGTCAGCGTGAAGGCAAATTCCCTTTGTTTGGCCAGCTGACCAATCAGAGCAGACTGGGCTCGTTGGGAGGAGGGAGCCTTAAAGAGACAGGAGCTAAAACTGAGCGTTTCAGACAGAGGGTGAATAGAGGTGCTGGAGATCCAGGCAGTTTGGATAAAATAAATAGTTAATTGAACATTAAAACGTGTAAACCTATTCTAGTAGAACTCCTAAATAAAGGTATGAAATTAGCATAATAGGGCCCCTTTAAGTAAAGATAGTCAAATAAAACCCATGCTTAATGAATTGGAGTGCATGAATGAATGCATTCTTTCTTTCAGTCATACCTCACAAACAGAAATCAGAGGCTAACCCCCCAACTCACCTCTACTCAGAGTCTAACCCCCCACCTCACCTCTACTCAGAGTCTAACCCCCCACCTCACCTCTGGCTCAGAGTGTAACCCCCCCACCTCACCTCTACTCAGAGTCTAACCCCCCACCTCACCTCTGGCTCAGGGTCTCCATTTGCTTTGCATTTGAGGCTGCTGGGTTGTCCCTCCATGGCCACCGTCTGAGGAGACTTCCTGGTAAGGACGGGGGGGTCACAGATGAACTCCTCCTCTGAGATGGTCCAGAAGTACTTGGCGCTGAGGTCAGGGGGAGAGGCACAGGTCTCCAGGTCATCCCCTCTGGTCAGCCTCCTCAGCCACAGCAGCTCACAGTTACAGTGAAGGGGGTTCCCCCCAAAGCTCAACACCAGGGAGGAAAGGGGCGAGCCTTTGGACTTAGCGTAGACGGGGATCCTGAGGAAGAGCGGGTCAGGAGGAATCTTCTTGAGCTTGTTGGAGGTCATGTCGAGGCGGGCCAGCTTGTGGAGGTTGGTGAAGACGCCCTGGGGAACCTGCTCTATGAGGTTGTGGTCCAGACTCAGGGTGTTGACATTGGTCAGACGGCCGATGGTATCCCAGGGAACCTGGGCCAGGTTGTTGTAGCTCAGGTCCAAGTCCTCCAGAGTGGACAGGAAGTCATCAAAGGCATGTGGGGAAATGGAGTGCAGCTGGTTGTTTGACAGGATGAGATGGCGGAGGTTGGTGAGGCCACAGAAATGATCATCCTGAGGGAACAGAAAGTAATAAATATATAAGAAGACAAAGCAGTCCATTTTCTCTACACTGGACAATGCTAATTTTGTATCTATGAGCCACACACGTTTCTCAGGTTAGGTTTAGGGTTCTTGTGCAACGTTAGATTGGTATCTATAAGCCTCAGGTTAGGCCAAGCCTGGTGTTTGTTTAATTCCTTGTTAAATAACACCAATTCAACCAATACCCTAACCATTTGGCTCATAGATACCAAGCTAATGTTGTACAACAACCATAAGGTGTTTAGCTTATAGATACCAAGCTAGTGTTGAATCGTCCAGTGTGGAGAAAAGGGATTGCTTGTTTTCCATTTTTATCAAATGGTGGTTAGCCTACTTTTTAAACAAAAAAATTGACTACATATTTTAGCCTGTTTTTTTATATATGCCTAAACTACAAACTGCTGTTTACAGTAATATTAGCTGCACGACAGCCCCTCACCCCCTGTAACTTAGAGTACTGTAGTTTTGTGCTTCACTTAAAATGAAAGTAAAAGGATTGATGGCTAAAAGTTGTTGTGAACTTGCTCTGTGTTTAAGCAGCACCTTGATAAGAGTTAGCCTGTTGGAGTCCAGGTGCAGCGCCCGCAGCCTTCTGAGATCCTGAAAGGCGGAGGGAAGAATCTGGCTGATTGTGTTTCTGCTCAGCGTCAGGTGAAGAAGACTCGTCATGTTGGCAAAGTCCCGCCTCCGCACTGCTGTGATGAAGTTCTCAGCCAATCGCAGCTCCACAGTGCGGCGGTCAATGGCAGCGGGGACGAATAGGAGGCCCGTCTTGGCACACAGGATGGCAAGGGACGGGGAGAGGCCTTGGCACATGCAGCGCTTTGGACAGGGCTGCCCCCTAGTGGCCAGGGCAAGCAACAACAGGGAGAGCACCACACGCTCCATCCTGTAAGAGACAGATACAATAGTGTTAGTATGAGGGAGCGAATCAGAGGCTGTCCCTAGTGGACAGGCCAAGTAAACTCAGGAACAAAGAGCGAAGGGAGTCTGTCCAGCCAATTATTGATCTAAATATGTGATGCATCGTCAGATGCAACACATATTGTTACCTGAAAGTCCTATTATTATTATTATTATTACTATTATTATTAGGCCTATTTTTGGTGCCTTATCAACGCCGTAGTTGTGATCCAATAGATTCCTTTCCAGTGACCACATGTCTTGGGTATTGCGCTTACATACAGCTAAGTTATTGGTTCACGTGTTTTATTTTTGAATGATTATTTTTAATTGGTTTTTGGCCCCATTGAAATGACTGGACAGAGAGTTTTCACGGTCATATACCGCAATCTAGCGTTGATGTTATGTTGTTACGTTTTTACGACTGTCTTGGTTAGGCTATTACATCGAGCACCAGTTGAAAACTGTATCAGTGACTCCGTCTCGTTATTTGACATCAAAACATGGTGTCAGAAGTGGGAAAGCTAAATCATAAATAACAAAGTTCATGACATCTGCACCAATGCGCCTGTGAGTATGTAATAACGGCGTCACCATATCGCTAATTATTCCATCGTGGGTTTGCTCGTTTCTAGTCAGCAGTAGCCATGGATAGACGCTTCCCTCTCCTGTTGCATTGACCAAGAGTTCCATAGTGTGTTTCATCTGCACGAATGAATGAATAGAGAACTGTGGCAATGGCAATACGGAGTCTCCCAGTAAAATCGGGAGGGTTGGCAAGTATGGGCCCAGATAAGGTTCCAGTGGAATCAATGTGCATTTATGGACTGGTAAGAACCGTGTGTGAAGTGCCGTTGCAGTGGTAACGACTGACTTATTCTGATTATTATTGCTCATATTTAAAAACGTATAGGCCTACTTTTTATAATTTTTATTATTATTATTAGTAGTATTATTAGGGGGGAAATTAGAAAAGAGGAACATAAGATTGCCTTTTGAATAACGTAGTAAAGAGAACAATTAACCACCACCTATTGTGTGACGCTGTTAGTGTTCTTGTATTTGAAAAAAAATTAAATAAACGGCTCTCATACGGGAGCCGGCTCCCATCGTTCACTTAAAAGAGCCGGCTCAGAGTCGACTCGTTCACGAATGACACATCACTACTGGGGAGGTAGAAAAATCGCCCATTCAGTGCAGCAGCACAGCCATTAGCTGACAGAGGAAAATGCACATAGCAACATTAGCAACATAAATTTACCTAATCAGCATCCTCGAATCTGCTACCAGAAAGGCAATAAATTAATCGCCCCAAGCAGAGTTCGCCTGTGGTTTAGAAAGTTGGTTTGCGATCTGCCATTAAATCCAGAGAGAAGAAGATTAACGTGGATATACAAGACGTAGAACCTCAGGCGCTCCCTTATTCGATTGTCTCTTCATCAAAACTCATTCGAGAGGATAACTTTGGTGGAGAAAATACGAGGTAAAGAGCTTAGACCAGATCAACCTGATATTAAGATAGAACAACAGGCTAGTCAGGGCGGTCAGTCTTTTGAAAAAATCACCACTCCCATGACAACAGCAGAGTCTGAGAGGTGCTTCTCTACTTTGAAGAGGATCAAGACCTACACGAGGAACACCATGACACAAAAACGAATCAAAAACATCCCTGACTTTAATGATTAAAGCGGGCACGAACATTGAACAACCCCTAATGACCGGAGGTCCATCATTCTCTGACCACCCACACTAACCACCGCTTGCGCCAGAGAGGGCGCCGTCACATCCAATCTGTACCAAGGTGTTAGGCAAAGCCCAGCTAGCCGTTGTGCTGGCGCAGCTTCCGCACACTTGGTAAATGTTCGGGGTGCCAGTGGAACCTGGAACTCTGGAATGCTGGAAACCCACTGGCGCCTGCGTAGTAGAAAACTGGGGGGCAGTATGTGGAGGGTGAGCAGGTGATGGCCACGCCTCCCCAGACTGGAGGGGGGAAGGCTTTGCCTTTTTCTCAGGCTGAGATGGGAGCAGTGCAGACAGGACCTCTCCTGTCGACTTCCGCTGCTCCATTCGGCCTGTCAGCTTCCCCACCAAGGCGCTGAAGAGCCCTGCGGGATCCAACGGCTCGTCAAGGAAAGCAGTCATCTTTCTAAGCGGGGTCTTAGCAATGTCCAATCAGACGGAGTGTTGCACCACCACTGTAGCTGCCATGGACCTGCCCGGAGCGCAGGGAGAGGTCCGTTAGCATACGGCTGATGTCCCACAGATGTCCTGGGCGGACTCAGCCATCTCCTGCGGGACCACGGCTTAGTACACCAGGAGAATCGAAACCACGTTCACACTCCTGGCTGCCACGGCCGAGGCCTTGTAGGACGCCCCCAGCACAGAAAAGAGCTCTCTCTGCTGCTGTTCAGGGAGGCGGGCTCCCGAAGCATACGAGGAAGTAGTGGGGGCAAGATGCTCCACCACTACAAGCTCCATAGGGGGCAGGGTGTCTACCCCCAACCTGTACTGGTTGTGCACCTCCATGACGCTATATCGAGATGTACTTCCGTGAGACCACATCCATCAAGGACTGGGCCGGAAATTCCGGGGGGGGGTGGGGGTAGAAAGAATGTGAAAGCTGAGAGAGCTGAGAGAGCAGCAAGGTCGTCTGCACTACAAGGCAGCTGTAGCTAGGTAGCTCTGAGAACTAGCTTAGCAGTAGCTAGCTAAGTAGTTAGAGGTACCCCATAGGCCCTCCAACCACCTCGCTTACTACACACTCAGACCGATAGAAAACAGCAAGGCACATGTTCGAAAACGGGGCACAGGCTGTTAGCTAACACCCCATGAGGTCACCGAAGCAACAGGTGAGGTACCGAGGAGGCCGTTCGCTAGCTAGCCACCACACGGGCACTAACTTAGCAATTGCCTAGCAGTAGGTAATGTTTTACAATGGTAAAATATGTCTTTTGCCAGACTTTGCTGAGCTTTTGTGGAAACGCAACAAATTTACGCAAAGTCATGGCAAAAGTGTAAACTATAGTTGAGTGTATAATTTGTGACATTAAAACTAAATCTGTAATTTTTTCTCAGATTTGAAATAAAATTGTAGCCTATTTCTCTTAGATATATATATATATGTAGGGGTAACGACTTAAATGTAATTCCATACACCCTAAATGTACAGTCTCTGAAACGGCTGCAAGTATTTTATCATATCTCTCACTGTTGTGTATTTTGCTTTTTAATATTTTTTATTTACTACATGGTTGTTTGCCGCCTTTGTCCTCAGAATTTCAATGTCCAGAATGACCCTGTGTTATACTGTGCATTTGACAAAATAAAAAAGACTTCTCTCCACTGTGACTAATTAGATTTGGTTTGTGACGGAAAAACAATATAAAGACACATGTTTTAAGTATACGTTTTCATAAAATATTGTTGGTTATTTCAGTAGAAATTCAAATGATGAGTGTTAGACTGGTTTCTTCGATCTCATGAAACGTGCTGAGGCACAGCTTGAACAAATGTTGTTTATTCTATTTTATTACAGGTCAACTTTATTCATAAAAATATGTAGGTTTCCTCAAGGCTTTATACATGTGCAGCCGTATTCTTGCTACACAACTGTAAAAAAAACAAAAAAACAATGCAAGATTAATTCTATAGCCATAGGCTAGTTATTTATTTTCGCATCTGAAACATTCTCCTGCCGGAATTTTGACACAGTGCTGGAGAACTTTAAGCCCTGTTCAATCATACATAGCTGACCATTTATTTCTGCTTTCACAGTACCAGAGATTTCACATTGCAGACCGAGCAGCAACCCCTTGAAATTCAGTGAATTGCTGCCACGGTTTGGTAACATTGGGCTGAGCAAGTGACACACCAGGTGTATAAGTACATAATTGAGATATGTTAGACTTGATCTTAATCTATTGACTAACAGTGCTATGGTTGAGATTGATGCATTTCATCATGGTCTTAGTGAGAGGGTTGAGCAATAAAAATGCACATTTATCATTGTTTATTTGATCACAGTGTCACTTAAACCTAATACAGTGCAACATTTCCCTAATTATCAAATATTTGTATATGAACGTATACATTATTTCCATTCTTGTAGGCTTATAACCATAAATCTGAGACAGGTTTCCTGCCAATAAAAAAATGGATATATTAACAACCTTATTGCTTTTGTCGTTTTCCTTCCAAACCTATCAATCTAAAATTACCCTTTTTGTCTTAAGTCCATGCAATCATTTAACTATTTAGTATCCATTATGAATTAATACTCAGATCATAGCTGTCCAAGTTGTTTGACATGTTAGCAGTTTTTAGAGTGCAAGTTGGAAATATTGTGAACTTAATTTGAGTAAACAATTCAAAAAAATTTCAAAGCACTGAGTTTCCTCAGGTATCTATTGCAAAATATCCATCAATACTCCCACGATAAAAAAATACACTAATAATGAAGTGGGCCGTAGGATGTTTATGCTTCATAAAGAGCGTTTTTATGATAAATTGAAAGAGAATAACCGAAGGGCCTGTGTAAGTTACAGACCCTTAGAATGCCCCCTTCCCCCACACCCTCCTATGAGCGGCCCTGACCTCACCACTCAACCACTCACTAACCCCACTTCCATAATGCGGTTCTTTGCTGTGTCGCTGCCTGCTGTTAGTTTTGCCTAACTATTGAATTGGTGTTGCTGCGGCTCACCCACTTCCACAGTGGCGCCGGCAGCCGTAATCCTGTACGCACCGTGCGTACAATGTTTCAAAATCTTTTGTTGATGTTTATCTTTTTTTTATTCTACTTTGAAAATAAAATCGTGACAACAGCAGATCCTGTCTTTGATTCTTTTTTATTGAATAATGTGAAACGATGTGCTTGAGACGTTCAACACTTATGGCACAAAATCGTTGTGAAGCAGAACCGTTTTGGGATAGCTTGTATCTTTTGTGCAAATAAGTAGCCAAAGAATGAGCAAACAAACGATTGAAAAATGTTCAGGGTTTTGAAAATAGAAAGAGAAGCAGGCTTACTATTCTTAACAGTGAACATTCTGTCGAGAGCAGAACAAGCATTGCATCTAGTGCTGCTGCTGGCATTAACGTCTGACAGAAGCTAGCGGCCTGCTACATTTTCATGATGATTCACACCCTTTTCAAAGTGATATATCCATGGCTGATGAACTCAAAAGGGCATCCGACTCCGTCAAACTAAAATCATTACAAACTACAATCATTATAGATTAAATCCTCCTAGAGGGTTGATAGCACGATCTAAGAGTATCTGTAGGAAGCAACGTAAAATTCCGGAGGATTTTTTTAATGAGAGCATTTACCCCACTGCGTTACAGCAAAAGCGTTGATGGCGTGTTTTGAGTAGCTTGCATGATTTTCTCATCAGGAGATATGATACGTTGAGCAAGTGACCCTTGTTGTTTGGTACATTGACTGTTCTGGCAGCTACTCAGTGTGAGAAGATTTTTGGGGATTTTTTTCTACAGCTGACACGACAGGCCTTAACCCAACTTTTGTTGAACAGATTAAGAGAACAAGATTTAGATCCTGCTCATATAGTTGGGCAGGGGTATGATGGTTCTGGGAGTGTCAGTGGAAAGGTACGAGGCATGGATCAGAGTACAGTTCCCTGCTGCAGTCAATGTGCACTGTAGAAATCATGCGTTAAACCTAGCAATTGTGCATTCCACTAAGAGCCTGGAACACTGTTCAAGAAATAGTGAGCTTCATTACAGCCTCCCCAAAGCTAGCAGCAAGAAACACCTTCAATAGTTCTGATACCCACTGGTGATATCATGCCATATGTGCCTGTCTACTGTTATTGAAAACTATGACGATGTGTTAACGACCTTGGTTGAGCTGTAAACAGACGGAGCCACCAAATGCGGTTCCACAGCATCCTCACTCACTCGAGCCATGGAGTCATTTGAATTCATCGTCTGTTCTATTATTACTCAAGAGCTACTTAACCATCTAACACCTCTGAGCAATGGCTTTCAGAACCCGAACTGTGAATTACCGATACCTGCTAAAATGGCGAGGGATATCGTGACAGTGCTTGAGAGCAAACGTGATAATTCTACCTACAGTGAAATGTGTGAGAAAGTATGCTCTCTGGCTGTGTGTTGAAGTCAATCCATCATTGCCTCACATCGCCAAAACACAAACCCAACTCGCTGCATATCAAATCAAATCAAATCATGTTTATTTATAGAGCATGTTTAAAACAGGCAGAGCTGACCAAAGTGCTGTTCAACATATTCAAATGCAGTTTATAAAATATAACAACAAAAAAACTAAAAATAGTTGTGACACATATACTGTACATACTATATACAAGCTAAGTGCATAGAAAGCCACTAAGGTGCAAAGGCTAATGAGAAGAAATTAGTTCTGAGCTGAGACTTGAAGGAATCGACAGAAGGGGCAAATCTAATAAGAGAGGGAAGACTGTTCCATAATTTAGGGACAGCAAATGCGCGGTCACCTCTGAGCTTTAGTTTGGAGTGTGGGATGGCCAGTAGTCCTAATTCACAAGACTTAAGAAGCCTGGGAGTGGTGTATGGTCTCAGTAGATCTGTGATGTAGGAGGGGGCAAGTTGGTTCAATGCTTTGTAGACAAATGGCAGGATCTTGAAATCAATTCTATAGCAAACTGGAAGCCAGTGAAGGGAGGCCAAGATAGGGGAAATATGGTCCCTCTTTCTGGATCCAGTCAAAAGCCTGGCCGCAGCGTTTTGGACCAGCTGTAAGCGGGAAAAAGATGACTGGCAGATTCCAGTGTACAGGGAGTTGCAGTCGTCAAGACGGGAAAGAATTAGAGCATGGGTGACCTTTTCCAAATCCTTCAGTGAAAGGAAAGGTTTTATTTTTTCCAGGGTCCGTAATTGAACGAAACTGGATTTTACCACTGTATTTATCTGCTTGTCAAATTTAAAAGCAAAGTCAAAAATCACTCCAAGGGTCTTGGAGCGGGGTTTTAAATAGGAGGAAAGATTACCTAAATTCCTAGTAATTAACTTAATGGAGTTAGGGGGGCCAAAGAGAACAACTTCCGATTTGTTTTCATTTAACTGGAGAAAATTGTGAGCTATCCAGCATTTGATGTTCTCAAGGCATTCTATAAGATAATTTAAATTGGACTGAAAGTTGGGTTGTAGAGGTAGAGCTGAGTGTCATCAGCGTAAAAGTGATAGGAGATGTTGTGTTTTTGAATTATCTCACTCAGAGGCAACATATAAATGGAGAAGAATGACAGGGGCCAGAATGGAACCTTATGGAACTCCACAGAGTAGGTTGGTAGAGGGAGAGGAGGAATTGCTTATGTTGACTGAGAAAGTTCTGTTTTTAAGATATGAGCTAAACCAGTCCAGGGCAGTGCCTTTTATGCCAAGCCCATGCTCAAGGCGGTCAATAAGAATAGTATAATCCACTGTGTCAAAAGCAGCACTGAGGTCAAGAAGAACGAAAATGGCACAATCTCTAGTCGACAGTGAGGAGCAGGTCATTGTACACTTTCAATAATGTAGACTCAGACTGCTGTGCGCCCCCCTTAAACCTGACTGGAATTTATCTAGAATATGGTGTTGTTCTAGATAAGGTACCAACTGGGACATAATTACCTTTTCTAGTATCATGGGTAAAAAAGGCAGTTTTGAAATGGGTCTGTAGTTGCTAAGCGCTGTGCAATCCAGGTTTGGTTTTTTAAAAAGGGTCTGGACCAACGCGTGTTTGAAACAAGATGGGACAGAGCCGGACCCCAGGGAGCTATTTACAATGGCAAGAATGCTGGGACCAATTGTGTTAAAGGTCTCCATTATCAGGTGAGTTGGAACAAAATCTAGGGGGCACATGGTAGGCTTCATGCTGGTAACAGTATCTTTGAGAGATGTCAGAGAGATTGGATAAAAACAGTTCAGTTGGGAAGAACAGGCCAGGGTAATATTTTGGTCACAGATTGGTGCTGAGATGTTGGATCTGATGAGTTGGATCTTACTGATAAAAAAAGTTGAGAACTCTTCACATTTTACAATGGACCCTTTAATGCTCGGACTTGGAGGGGGACATGTTAATGATTTAACAGTGGTGAATAGGACCTTGGGGTTATGACAGTTTTTTTAAATGATGTCAGAAAAATATTCAGTTCTCGCCCCTTATAACAGCCTTTTGATATTGGACTAGCTGGTCTCTCAAAATGTCAAAGGAAATAAAGTTGTTTTTTTTCACCTGCGCTTAGCTTTTCTGCATTGCCGCCTCAAAGCTCTGGTGATGTCATTTAGCCACGGTTGAGATTCAGGCTTTGGCTTTTTTATTCTGAGGGGAGAAACTGAGTCAAGAATGGAGCAGCAGGTAGAGCTAAACAAGCAGGAGAGTTCCTCTGTGTTAAGTTGAGGAGGGGAGGCTTCAATAATGTGGATATTAGGGGCAGCTGAAAAGGCAGCAGAGAACATTTTGACAACAGAGGTATTTATATGGCGGGAACAGCGAGCAGGGAGGAGAGATATTGTGGGTTAAACAGGCAGAGATGTATCGAACAGAATCATACAGTAATCAGAAAGACGGGTTAATTATTTCGAGATTGTTAATAGAAAAATCAGAACATAGAACTAAATCAAGAGTATGCCCAAGATTATGAGTATATGTGTGGGTGTGGGAACCTAGACCTTAAAGGTAGTCTACAAGCAGGTGGGTGGCTCTTGTGCGTACTATGAAATAGCATTTTAGGGTCTGTTGTACAGAATCTGTCACAGGGAATCTGCAGGTATAAGCTCCAAACCCATGGTTGTTCATCAAGTGTTTGAAATGTGACTTGGACTGGGAGCATTCGGAGCAGAACACCCATTATTATGCACCCAACTTGAATGCATTACCATTTTTAGCTTAATAAAGATTTAAACCTATGACAATGGAAACAATTTTCCAGTAAATAGTAGAGCATTGGATCAGAAATGGTGGCCCTTGGAGAAGGACTACTTCTTGGTTGCCACTGTCTAAACTTAGTTTGCGTTGTAAGTGAAGGTCTAACCCAGATAAGTCAGAGTTGCCAACTCTCACACATCTCAGACATCCGTGACTCACACGCTTTCACGCTACCAAGGTGAATCTCACGCAAAAATCACTGCGACAGCTACAGAGATGAACAGGCAAACGTATTATGGCAAAAGTCTTTCTAGTTAGACCAAGCGAATGACTTTGAAATTAAAAACTCAATCACTGAAGGGGCCATTTTAAGAGACGAAAATTAGTTTGCGGGCAAGATAAGCAGGGGCGTATTTCAAAATGGTAGGCCAACGTCTAGTTTGAACACAATATCAGTATAAGTACTTACTGTGACAACGAAATAAAGTCAAGTTGTGCATATACAACTCAAAATCGAAAACATAAATAGGCCTACAGCTGCTATAGTATAGTATACAATTCAAACCATAGTCAATAGTCTATATGTAGGCTACATGTGATATTAAAAATATAAAACATCACAAAAAAGGCTATTTGTATTTCAACAATTCAAACAACAATATAGCTACAAGCAGCGATTCCGAGGTCCAAGCAGCAGGGCCCAGCATGACAGTATCACCTCCACAACATTACACGTCAACCTACACACCAAGTTTAGTAGAAATATTTGTTTGCGTTCAGGAACAATGAGCGTTTAAAGTGAAACTTGGCATAGAAATGACATTGGGTCAGCTAGGGTTTGAACTCAAGACCTTCGTACTGTAAGGCAGTAGTGCTAACCACTTAGCCACTGTGCTCCCAACTGAATAATGAGTCCGATTCAAACTGCAAAATAGCAAGAAACCAAGATGACAGCTCATAGGTCCAATTTAGTTTCTGTCAATGCAAAACCTGTTTTGAGACAAATATGTCGACTATAGCATAAGGGAGCACAGATGTACACTATATGGACAAAAGTATTGGGACACCTACACATTACACCTACAGGAGCTTTTAAAACATCCCATTCCAAATTCATAGGCATTAATATGAAGTTGGTGCCCCCTTTGCAGCTATAACAGCTTCCACTCTTCTGGGAAGGCTTTCTACAAGTTATTGGAGCGTGTGTGAGGGAATTTTTGCCCATTCATTCAGAAGAACTTTTGTGAGGTCAGACACTGATGTTGGACGAGAGGGCCTGGCTCACAATCTCCGTTCTAGTTCATCCCAAAGGTGTTCAATGGGGTTGAGGTCAGGGCTCTGTGCAGGCCAGTCAAGTTCTTCCACACCGAACTCATCCAACCATGCCTTTTTGGACATTGCTTTGTGCACTAGGGCACAGTCATGCTGGAACAGAAAAGGGCCTTCCCCAAACTGTTCCCACAAAGTAGGAAGCATAGAATCATCCAAAATGACTTGGTCAGATGAAGTATTAAGATTCCCTGCACTGGAACTAAGGGGCCTAGGCCAACCCCAGAGAAACAGCCCCATAGCATTATCTCTCCTCCACCAAACTTTACAGTTGGCATAATGCAGTCAGGCAGGTAACGTTCTCCTGGCATTCGCCAAACCCAGACTCGTCCATCAGACCGCCAAATAGAGAAGCGTGATTCGTCACTCCACAGAACACGTTTCCACTTTGCAATAATACCACTTACAGTTGATCGTGGAATATCTAGGAGAGAAGAAATTTCACAAACTTACTTGTTGCAACGGTGGCATCCTATTACAGTACCACGTTCGAATTCA